>CALNHX010000774.1:196418-287442 GCA_940337035.1 Agriotes lineatus | reverse complement strand
CGGTCAGGTAAATATTGTAATAAATGTACACACAACATATACTTGAACACATCTGAACATTAACATGAAAGTGTGCATAAATGAAGAATCGGTGATTACTGATTAATTACTATGGTACTGAATGTCCATAACACATTTTTGGGTTTGCGGGGTCCCGAGCGAGCTCGATTTGTCTCCTAGATTACAGGGTATTGAAAAACGAGTGCAGCGATCGGAATGCAGTTAGAAAAATGAACGATATTTTAATTTATTTATTTATTATAATAAACTTATAAGAACTGTATACAGTATGTCCCCGGCTTGAGTTTACGAGAGGAAATTACATTTTATTCTTAGTTTTACTTAAAAATGTTATAGGAATTATAATTCCTGTTTGGTTTATAGAGAATTTTAAGAAAATTTTCAGTTTTTCAAAAGTAAGTCGGCCTGACAGTTAGGCAAAAACTATTTTCTTTTTAGGTAAACTACCCTTTTTGTTCATGATACGGCAAAATATTACTAAGAAAAGTTGTCCAGAATGAGAAATTATGGCCCTATACAAAATATTAGGAAAATACTTAGATTAAACCGTCATTTTTAAAAAATACAATTTATTTTGTTCTTATAAGTTTATTATAATAAATAAATTAATTAAAATATCTTTCATTTTTCTAACTGCATTCCCATCGCTGCACTCGTTTTTCAACACCCTGTAATCTAGGAGACAAATTGAGCTCGGTCGGGAACGAAGTTTCCGGGTACAAGATGTGGGGAAACGAAATATCCCGGAAACGAAATGTGGGGTACGAAATGTGGGGAACGAATTGTGGGGAACGAACTTTCCGCATCCCACTTTTTGTGTTAATTTTTCTATTGTCACAGAATAGACATCGAATTTATAAACTCGATTTTAGCAGTCGAACATAAAGCTTTCTATGGAACTCGTACATAATCTGACTTTATGCATTAGGTGCATAAATAACATTTTTTTATTGGTTTGGTCTATTTCTAAATGGCCTTGTGGTATTGTTGCTGTATTAAGTTTAAAACTATTTTTTAACCAACTTCACGTCTGCCATTTCATGTTTAGATTTTTCAGTCTGTAGCTATACGTTTTACACTGTTTTTAATATAATATTTTTTTTATATTTAATTGTGAAACTTATATTTCATTAATAGTAAATAAATAATCTTATGAAATTAAAAAACCAGCAGTGGACCAGGGGATTTACAGAATTTTTAAAAATTTTCTTTTATATCCACAAAACCTGTGCTTTCTTATTAAATCGGAATTTTAGAAAACTGTCAAAGAGTATATACAAGCTCACTACATGATTAATGAACAATTAAAACACACTTTTCGAACAATCTTATTACACTTGTTTACACACATTTCCACTTACCAAATCGTTACGACTCGACTTTTAAGTGTTTTTCCGAGCCTTTAATAATTCACATTCCGACAGAGCTACATCTGTTATTAAGTAAATATTGAAATTATTCACAAAAGTTACCTAACGCCGTATTCGGGCGCCAATTTCAAATATGGCAAAACTACACGCTGCTGCCAATTCCACTACCACATGAAATCAGGCGATATTTTAGATAGCGGCGATAAACAGACCGCACGTGTCTCCTTGGAGTGTTATCAGGGGAAACCTGGCAGTCGCTGTTCTCGGAATTCAGGCCGATATACCGAGAAATCCGTACCCTTCACACCTTTAATCTTGCTCAAACAGACGGTTATCTGCTGTGGGTTTTGAAGATGAGCTCCCAGAATTAGCATGTTTGCGAAAGGAAATGGGCACTTGAGTGGGTCGTGTTGGATAGTGGGAATTGTTGGCGATTAGATAAGCAGTTTCGAGTACTATCTGTTCTGAGTGTGCCAAGAAGCCGCAGTCGGTCAAATAGACGAATTTGTAAACTAAGTTCTTCATCGAATGTTCGAGAATATTGTTTATTAATAGAAATGTTCCGGTTACGGACCTGTGCTTGCGCTTTCTAATGCTGCCGCGGTGTTGCCAGATAGCGCGGGGGTTTTGTGGCGGTATGTGACGAATCTAAGGTAAACGTGAAATTGTTGTGACACATCAAGGTGCAATGCAGTTTTGCTTGTAGGCTCAAGTTCCTGCCGGTCATAACGCGCTTACATTGTAGACATTGTGGTTGTCTTTCGTAATTACACAGAGGCATCATGACGTAGATATTAATGGTGGAAAATCCCAGGAAATGAAGCGTTCCTGGAAAGTGACAGGGGTGTCTCCAGAATCCGCCCAAAAATAAATATGATTTTTATGTTAAAGTCTGGAAGCTTCTTTTAAGCGAAGTAATTTAAGTAGGTATCATTGTAAACAGTTTTACTGAACTTAACTCAGCACTTTAAACTCACTCATAACTCAAATAACAAACGAGGCAATAATCTCGGCAACCAGAAAAAGTAGGTAATATACAAAGACTGCAATAAAATATTTTTTCTGCATGTTCAAGCATTGTACAGTAACAAATTTATTGCACTTTATTCAATCTATACCTGAAACCCAAGACAAAAATTTATAGGTACTGTAATACATACGGACTTCCCAAAAGTACGTATTTGGCAGTGTCACGTAGTGGGCTTAGAATGAAATTGCAAATGTTTTTAATTAAATTTGATCCTGCCTGTCGATGAAACTTGATATGTAATATATAACAGCTGTGAATCACACATATTTTGCTAATTCTGGAGATCCCCAGGGTTACAATTTAGGCCCTTTTCTTTTTTATGTTAATAAACGACTTACCTAACGTTTTACAATATTTTAAATCATTGCTGTTCGCAGATGTCAATTCAAGTCTGTATTGAGCTGAAAAGAGATGGCAATTTATATTCTTGACAGTCAAAAAAATCCACATTACTGTAATATCTATATTCTTAATTAACTTTCTAGAAAAAAATCAATTTAACTATATTATAAATCAGAAACTACCTTTAAAAAATGAAACATTACAGGATTTGGGTGGTAGGTATGATTGATGCATGTTCGTTGCATAAATTCATTAGAAAAAAATGCTTAGATCCGTTATACCTTCTTACATTACCCGGAGCTATTACAAGAATATTAAGATATTAGAATCTTAGAAAAAAGATTCTATTTGACAGAGTTGTACATAAAACTGCTATTAATCAAGTGTTACCGAAAGTATGTGTCTTTAAAGCCAAACAAATTTTTCGCTGTACTCATATACCTACATGTAATTGATTATTTTGCTACAGAATTGCATCGGTGCTCCACCTTGCGGTACTACACATATACCCACAGTAAAATTCCATATCCCATGTTTGATATAACCGCAATTGAAGAATTAGCTAGAAAATTTAAAAAATATTTACAGTAAACATTCATAATGTAAATTGTGGCCGTTTTGACGTTAATAATTATCATACATTTTCGTAGTTATTGTTGTTAATCTAAAAAACATATTAAGACCACCTGCCACGTTTTTTAACTTTGTGAAATTTACAGTTGTGAAATGTGGGTGTACCAGAATCTATATACGTTAGTATTAAAAGGGTAAGAAGAACGAAAATTAATAGAAGATAGTATGAAATACATCTGAGATTATCTATTATATAGGGTGATTCATAAGTATGGTCGTTAACCCTCAGATGCTCAAACAGGGACTTTTGAAGACTCCACAATGTATATTTCGTACTAAATTTTTTTAAAAAATGTCTTGTACTGGTAACTTTTTTAGCTTAGTTTTTTGTATTATTTATGCTTTTGAATTTATAAAACTATTCAATATTCACAAATATTGATTATTTTTTTAAATTAAAAAGAACGCATCTGACATCTAATTTGGAAAGTCTCGTTGTATAGAATACATATCTCTAATTTGAGAGAATTTAATGATCCTGAACAAGTTGATGTCTGTTTTAATATCCTTGGTCTTCAATACTAAAGCTGGCGCCATTTTGTTGCGGATATTTCTGAAATTTATAGGTTCGTATTCTACTCAAGAAAACCGTCCCTAATAAACTTTAGTTGCTAATTATTGTATTTTTTTTTCAAGACCGTTTACTTTTAAACATATCACAAAAGTGGGAGTCGTTACTTGGAAGCACAGAATAAAATAAGAAAATCAATGGAAGGTCAACAAATATTAACTTATATTTTGAAATTACACGAACATAAACATTAAATAGACGAGGTAGCAGCAGCACTATCGCGTACTATTAGTTGCTAACCCATGATATTTTAAGGTATATACAGTGCGTTCCACTTGAAATTAAGTCATTCCAGTATCATCTATATTTTTAGTCATCCCGATTTCGAAGTTTTGTGGTTTATATAAAAGCCCAAAGAATCTTAAGCTACCTATTTGGATTATTTACACCTGTGCATACAAGCACGCCATAATCGATTAAAGATGCAAAGTTACCATAGCGATCGAGGTAGACTATATTTGATTTCAAAATTAAGTCTTTTTTATTATCCTCAAATACCTCTTATACGAATTTTGATACTAAAAAATAATCTTTTTTAGAATCAAAAATAATCGAAATATGGCCAAAACAGAAAATGACAGATCCAAAATGTTATAATTTTTCATAGATGAAAATGTCCTTTCCTTTTCAAGTTTTTAAATGATTTTGAGTTTTTCCTAGGGCGTATTAGTAAATTAATTGTGTTTACCACAAAAATGAAGCATAAATTTATTTGCAAAAATTTTGAGAATGGTGGAGATCTTTTACTTTTTCCTTGCATAACAATCTTGATGTTTTATATAAAATTGTAGGTGTTAGCGGTATAATTCTTTGAACAATTTTTAAAAGATCCATTTTGGCTTAGTAGAAACTCAAAATCACTTAAGAACCTAACAAACTGTTTGGAAGCCGAAACAATTTAAGAACAATTTTGTTTTTATTTCTCAAAATTGGTATATTGGCCATATTGGGATTACTTTTTCTATAAATTTTCTTTTTATCTTTCTGCAACAAAACTGTGTAGGTGAAGGTTTTTGAAGATGATAAAAAAGATGTTGAAATCCAAACTTCCTCGATCGATAGTGCAAGCTTAGGAAAATTTGCATTTTTAACGGATTCTAATAGGCAATTATGCAAAGGTGGAAATAATCCAACAGAAATGTGGTGCTGGTGTAGAATAGGTACTGCATATCCCATGGATAGCCAGACGAACCAATAAATCAGTTCTAGACGAAATACACGAACCACAGAAACCGATACAACTGATGAATTGTGAACACTCGCATACTAAAATACTTTGGACACATTAACAGAAGAGACTCCAATAATATGGAAAGATTAGTTGTGCAGGGGAGATTGGAAGGCTCTATGCCACGAGGAACATCACCGAAGAGATGGTCAGACAACATAAAAGAAACAACCAGACTCCCCGTATACTAAGCTACTCGCGAAGCCTCCAATAGAGAAGGGCGGAGAGAAATAGTTAAGAAAGTAACATCAAACAACAGACAATAACAAAGCCAATATCACGACGCCTCTAACAAGAGGATATACGAAGAAGAAGAAGAAGAAGAGGAGGAGGAAATAATCCAAAGAAGTGGCTAAATGTAAAAAAGGTAGCTGCCTTCATTTCAAATGAAACAAACTGTATATATTAGGGGTACGCACTATTAATTTTTTCTGTCTTAGGGGTACGCGATCAAAAAAGTTTGGATCCACTGCTTTAGAATTAGAAGACCCCGGTTGGCCAGTGATGACAGAAAAAAAGGTTTGGGCATCCAAAGGTTAAATTAAATTGGTGTATACTGACCTCAGTAGAAGCACAATGTACTAAAAATGCATCGCTTACGGAAAAAAATCGCAATGGGTCTGGTACAGACTTTTGAGAACCACTGATTAAATCAGTAAGAATACATTAACTAGTGTACCAAATGTGATTGAAATACCCAAATAAGTGCTCCTGCATTTTATCTAAATTCGGTTTTTTCACAACCACCTATGCGAACGTAAGTTTATACAAGGAACAAAACAGATATAGTATTACCTAAATTCAAAATATTAATTTGTCTACTAAGGCACTGACTTTATGTTTTTAAATCGAGAAATCGTCAAATTACAACATTTAAGCAAAGCAACATTTTATAAGTCCATAATCTATTAAATTGTGGTGTAAATACGAGTATAATTTTTACTTCCACAGTTTTATTTTTTTGTGAGAGGTACTGTAATAGTTTTTAAATGATTTGATAGATGTAGTTTTCCACTATTGGCGAAGTTAACTTATACCATAACAATCTATTGCTAGTTCAACAAAGGGTCAAGCATCGACCTCCTAGCTGAAAATGAATACAATTTTAAATAAATTGACCCTAGAAGCCTTATTATTATTATTGGTAGAAATTGATGCAGTGGTATAGTGAACTAAAACTCTGACATAATACATATGTTGACCGAAGTGTCCATGTGCCCATGTGTAAAGCAAAAATGTCTAATTTTTATATGGAAACTACCAAAAGATCCACATCGTTTGGAGAGTATTTTATTACTAGGTACCTAATAGATGAAGCAGGTACGTTTCAAAGAAATATAAGCGTGTGTGCATAATTAATACTACTTACCCATTAAACCTACAGAAATTGTAATGGTTTGAATCAAAACAGAAAAGCATTGAATTTATATAGAACTGAATCTGAAATTGAAAAACAAAAACAGATTTGCTGCCTGAGAAGTCATAACAAACTATATTGCACAATATATTTATATTTATAAATAACTGATATATTTTTGCATGAAATATCTTCAATATTTTTCTTTTGTGAGTGGTATCATACATTTCTGTATGTTTAAATAAGGAGCAACAATATGTTATTTTCAATACAGTTTGTCTATATTTTATCTGGAAATTCCCTACTTGACGCTGTGTTTTATGTTATGTTATTTAAAAAACTTATTTGCAATGATAATTTAGATCGATTGCATTTGCATATAAAACTTGGCAGAGAAAATAATTTAAAAAATTTAAAAACTCATACCTTTATTTCAATTTGAGCCGCATCAAAGTGCTTTAATTTTCAAATCTTACCTGAACGGAACTTTTGAATTTAGATTTATTGAGTTTTTTACAATAAAGAATTGTTTGTGTCACAATTTGTATTTTAAAACGTTTTACGTCTGATTAGATTAAATAAAAGTAAATAATATTCTTTTTCAAAGAGAATAATTATATTTTTTCAGAAAATTTGTCAATGTAAGAATTTACCACAAACTCTTCGTAATGAGGTTTTTAAAATAATAGATATAAGATATAAAATAATAAAAATAATAAGTAAGATTCCATTATTTATAAATAATTTTACCATTTAGTGCTGCGTGTTTTTAAGATCGAATATTTTGTAAATGGGTAGTTAACGCCAACTCCGATAGCACTTAGGGAAAACATATGACCAGGAATTTTTAAGTTCCGTGCTTATGACAGACCAAGCCAATTAACATTTGATGTTTCATGAACAAGCAAATGATGGAATTTTGAGCAAAAAATCCAAGGCAATTTTGTAAGAGTCTTGTATATTATCAAAAGATCGTGGAGCAGAATATCATGTATCAGAAAACTCCTATATTTTTAGATATAATAGAGAAAATAGTAATAGTCAATTCAGAACACTACCATGTACATGAATATATTAAAAAGTAGTAGAGTATTATGTACCAGTTACATCAGGGGTCACGGAGGATCTGGGGGGGGGGGGGGGGCACAAGGAAATTTTCAAAGAATAGGTGCCGCATATAAGCTGTAAAATAAAATATTAATATGTCAAGAACAGATCACTCATTGTAGGCCTTGTATCATGTGAACATAGTTTGCAATTAAATAAGATTCCGTTCCCTAGACGAAATGTAATTACAGGTTGAGGACAAAATAATGATTAAGACTGCGCGAGCCACACTGATGTAGTAGACTCATCTTAGGGAGGGGCACGAAAAAAAGGGTCGATGGCCACAGAGCTAAGGTACACATAAAACAGGTTACTTGAGTAAGGAGACGAAGAAGCCACTGCTCACACTGCCAGAAAAAAAAAGCCTAAATGTTTTATGAATTGATATTTCCATCATTTATACAGTATGATGCAAATTAAATCACTTCATGCCTGGATTCTTTCGGAATCCCGTAGGTTTTAGTTTGGACATTCGCCATAATTTAGAGTTCGTTTAACGTACCCCATGGGTCCCCTTAGGGCCCATTGGTACGAGTTAGAGGTGGGCAATCCGATTCATTTTTAGGAGTCGATTCTTACGATTCAATCAATCAACATGAACCGATTCATTCGATTCGTTCATTTGAACGATTCAGTTTCGTTCGGTTGGGTCCCCCTGAATTTTAGATTTGGCACCGAGCGCATTTGTATTCTTTAAACCCGACGCTATGAATCGTGAACCTTCCATCCATACTATCTTTGCTGTGCTTGCTGAAATGCGCTTGCAGCTTGGTCCGTTATCAGTTTAATTGCATTGCAGGTATTACTTACGAAACAGTGGCACCACCAAGTTTAGGATTCGGTTTCGTTTAGTTCGTCCCGTTCGCGGTCGGGTTTCCATTTTTGAATCGCGCATTGCGTTGTACGATCAAAATCTAATACAAACGACGAACCGAGACAAGAAGGAACCGATTCATAGGATTCACGATTCTTTATTCAGATTTAAATCACGCTTCGCAGCGTCGTACAAAACGTAACTTCGAATCAATTGAACGACGAATCGAGACAGGAAAGAACCGATTCATACGATTCTTTGGTCGGAGTCGTTCAAATGAACGATTCGTTCATGAATCGCCCCACCTCTAGTACGAGTAAATTTTAACATTTAATAATGAGCCTAATTTAGTCTCCGTTGCATTTTTAAATTGTTGTTGGTAGTATTTAATGTAGTTTATATTTGTACTTTTTAAGCTGTTATACACGTTAATTTACTGGAAGGTCGAGTTTATGTGCTTTGAGGTAGGGATGTGCGGTACGATCCGATATTTTGAAGTACCGGTACTTTGTCTTCCGATACTCGATATTTTGTACCGGTATTTCGGTCAGCGATCCAATCCAATACGATTTATTTTTGGTCAGTATCGGATCGGCAGGACCGATCCTGGATTTTTGCCGCCTGTCGAGAAATAATTCATCTTTTGACTATATATAATGAAATTTTTTATTTTTAATATAAAAAGTTTTAAAACTATAAATTTTTAAAAAACCAAGGGGAAAAGGTCCAAAATATGCCATTTTTCTTCAAGGGTAAAAACCCTAAGCCATGTACAAATATTACTTTTATTGAACTAACAGTTCTTCAAATCTTAAATGGCCGAACGTAGATAACTTTCAATAAGTCATTTTCAGCTTCTACAAACGCAAGAACCAAAATCAAAACAAAATGATTTTGCTGAGCCGAAATATTTCTGTTTAATCTGTGTACGTATTACGCTTCGGATTTCGACTGGTACAGCAAAATTGTAATTAATGAATTGTAATATAATGACTAATTCTGGTGAACTGGAGTAGGGATGGGCGCGTGACGTGAAAACAGTCGTGTCACGTCGTGTCACGGCGTGTCACGTCGTGAACGTGTCTAATTTGAAAATCGTGACGTGAACGTGAGTGAACGTGAGTGAAATTTTCCAAGGCGTGATTCACGTTTCACGTTAATTTCACGTTAAATATTTAGTAACGAATAAAAAACTGCAGGGTGCAGCAACTTTTAAATTCATTAAATCACAAATTGTGCCAAACAAGTTACATTATGTGGCTTTATTTTTGGACCCTAATTATAATTCCTTAAAGTTCATACCTTCACATAAAAGAGAAGATTATAATGCAAATAAAACTATAGATGATAATGATGAAATACATAGCAAACGACTCAAAACTGGTACATCAGCATCGGATTCTTATCTTTCTACACTTAGAGACAGCTCTGACGAGGACACATGTAATTAGCATGATGCCGAAACAAAACTAAATTAGTATGTTAAATTAAAATTCGGAAATGTAGATGACATTCTAGGATTTTGGAAAAACAGTGTAAATACGCCACTGTTAAAAAAATTTGAGAAATTTTAAACATACCGGCAAATTCCGCTACAAGCGAAAGAGTATTTTCTACAGCTGGGCGAATTTTAGAAGAGCGCAGAATTCGACGTAACGCTGAAAATGTTGATTACATATTATTTTTAAATCAACATTTTATTGTGTAGATGTGTAGATGAACTTATTATTCTAATAAAAGTAATGATTTGTTTTTTATATTCGGCTAACGCTGAAAATGTTAATTACGTTTTATTATTAAACCAAAAATTTATTGTGTAGATGTGTAGATGATATTTTTAAACCAATTTATTGTGTACTTGTGTAGATGAACTTATTATTCTAATAAAAGTAATGTTTTTTTGTATACTCGTTTTAAAGCTGAAAATGTTGATCATTGTAAGTAAAAGTACTTTCAAACCTACGAATTAAAAGTGTTGCCTAGCAACATATACCTTCTGTACTCATACCAATAAGGGAAACGTCCATTCCAATGACAGCTTTTAGTATTAAAAGTAATGTCTTTGAAGACAGCTGCAAGAAATATATTTGCGAGAAATCAGTATTTATCCCTTGTCGAAGTTATTGTAGTCAATTTTCATTTTTTTCTTTTTATGTCAACTATTCTGATTGCAACATATCACGTAAATTATGTCAGGTGCAAATGGCTATTTTTGTATCTAGAATGCGAAATGCTACTTTTGCGTTCGAGAATGGAAGTTATTTTGCCGAGCTTTAGCGAGGAAAATACCCATTCGAGAACGCAAAAGCATTTCGCATTCGAGATGCAAACAATGATTTTTCGAAAACTGCAATAAAACTAAGTAGTATGAGAATAAAAAAAATTAAATAAGGTAACTGTCAACGTTAATTGACAATTTTATATTTCATAAACAATTAATTTTTGAACCACGGCCTGCTGAATTGTTTAACAAACGTCAAAGTGACGTATAAATTTAACTCACTGCAATATCAGCACCTTCAATTTACATGTAGTACAACATAAATTAGTCATGTTTATAATAGCTTATAATAGTTATTAGTATCTATTGAAATTTTAAATTACTTAATATAAAACTAATGTGGGTTACTTAATTAATAAAATCACAAATAAGTTCCTAAAAAATTACAACTTTTTTGACATTTCTTTTATGTTCTAGAACGCAAAAGAGTTTTGTGTTCCAGAACATAAAAGTATTTCGCTGTTAAGTGACAAAAAAGAATCACTTTGCTTACTGAGAATTTAACGAAAATGTCAACATTTGATGACAGTTTTCGAAAAACATATTTTTAGTTCTCTTTAGGGTTTTTTCATTGGTTTTAAATTTTGAAATGAAAGCTGCGTGTAACGTCGTGAGTGGCGTGTCACGCCGTGAACGTGAGTGAACGTGAGCGTGAACGTGCGTGAACGTGACCGTTTAAAGCAAGCGTGACACGTGCGTGACGTGAGCAAAAATTCACTCACGCGCCCATCTCTAAACTGGAGCTCTCATCTATCCCAACAAATTTTATGGTAATGATTAAATATCCAAAGAGAACTTCATTATTCAGCTTAACTATTTATAACAGCAACAGCAACTTCTCACTAGGATATCGCAGCGAAATTCGGTAAATCCCCGAGAAAAATTTTATACACGAGATTATAAAAAATTGTGCTTAGAAGGCAATTGCCACAATTGTGTCACTCGTCAATCCATCGCGGTCATCATGGGTGTTCAGTAAATTAATTAACAGTTCTGTTTTTACTATCAGTTTTCTTTTATTATTCAGTGAAATTGTGGTTTATATTGTGTTTTTTAAACAAATATGCCACCTTCAACCAGTAACGTTTGGAAAGTATTTATTAAGACAGATTCTGGAGGAAAATGCAGACTGTGTCGTGAAGTTAAAAGTTCAGACGGAACTACAAATTTAAGAACAGTTCGAAAACGAAAAGAGAAAAATGGCCATAATTTATTTATTTATAAAAGTAACTATATCAAGTGGTATATCGTTAGAATCGTTGAAAAATTGCCTTTTTTATAAATTCATGGCCGACTATGGTTTCTATTAGAAAAAAACACAAGTTTGTATCATAACTCAAAAATTATAGCTTAAATAAAAAATTTGGTTAGGCTGTGTTATTAAGCACATAATTTTCTACAACTTTTTCCTTTACACATTTTTTTAAAGTCGATAATAACAGAGCTATAGGCACCGAACGAAATTAGAAAAAAATCATTTCTGCGAAATATCTAGTTAGCCTTGAATTTTTTCCAAAAAACAAAAAGTTCATTAAATTGAGCTCGTAAAACTGCAATTCTTTCCCCATTTAACCGTCTCTCTATCTCCAATACTTTCCGAGATCCCCATGCTAAACATTCAAATAAACTCACTCTGTATACTTTTAATGTTTCAGTTATTATATTTATGTTAGTTTTAAAGTTTTTGATCGTTTATATGTATACTATTTAATAAATGTATTTAATAATAATAATAATAGAGGTCTTTATTCTTCCAATCATACTCATAACGTAAAAATGCATTCAATACGAATATATTGAAAATTGAAAAAATCTCAAGGTTTTAGTTCAAAAACAACCCTTAGGTTATTTTTGTTCTGCCACTAAGACCTTGAAATCGTAAAGATTATAAACTAAATATAAACACAATGCCTAAACTAACTTAATACTCGATTCTGTGATGATATGTCATGGAATTGTAGCAAGAAAACAATATATTCTAAACTAAAACAAAAAATAAAGGTTCACTTAAGTTAGGAAACAAATAATTGCTGTTTATATTTGCGCTTAAATGTTTGAAGCGAGACGGTTTTTAATCCAAGGGGTATTGAATTATAAACTCTGGATACTAAAAAGGAAAACCCCCTTTGAAACAAAGCAGTCTTATGAATTGGTGGTGTTATAAGACCTTTGAAACGTAAATTTAAAGAATGAACATCAGTACGAAATTTTATTTTATTGTACAAATATGGTGGTCGTTCGTCAAGAATGATTTTATGACAAAGCGTGGCATACTGAAGCAATCGTCTGTTATGCATATTAAGCCATTTTAGATCTTTTAATTTGTGGGAGATTCTATCAAATTTTCTTATTCCATAAATGAAGCGAAGACAAGAATTTTGAACTCGCTGTATTCTGCGAGCGAGATCTTGTGTGATGGACTGACCATAGACCTGAGAACAGTAAGAGAAATGTGATAGCACTAATGTTTCGCAAAGCATTGATTTTACAAGAATTGGTAAGCAATGTCTATGAGGGAAAAGAATTTTTAAATTTAAATAAACTTTTTTTATACAATTGGTTATATGAGTTACATATCTAAACGAATTATCTAGGGTCAATCCTAAGTTTTTCACTTCATTCACAATTGGAATTACATTATCATTTATTTTGAAAACGGCAAACGGCTTTATTTCTATTATATTGGCTGGATTACCAAAGAATATTACATTAGATTTGGAAGGATTAATTACTAAAGAGTGTTCTGTTGATGTTATAAATATTTGTTTGAGATCATCATTAATATCATTAAAACATTTCCGAAAAGATTCCTTATTGAATGAGTACAAGAGTTGCGTATCATCGGCAAACATATGCATCGAACTTGATTTGATATGCTTTTGAAGATTGAAGGTGTAAATGGTGAATAGCTGAAGTCCTAAAATAGAACCCTGTGGAACCCCTGTTTTCACAGCCATGTAGTCTGAAGAATTTCGGCCTAAAATTACTTTTTGGAAACGATCCTCTAAGTAATTTTGTAGAAGAGAGCACGCATTTGAACTGAAACCAATATATTTTAAAATATGAGACATTGTATTGTGATTCAAGGTATCAAACGCTTTACTGAAGTCCAAGAGTACTAGAGCCGTCATATTAAGTGCAGTTGTACAGCTGTAACCTCAACAGAAGCCAGATTGTGTATCTGGTAATATTTTATTGGCGTCAAGATAGGATTGAGTTTGTGAGCACATAACTTTTTCTAGAATTTTGGAAAATACAGGTAAAATACTTATTGGTCTCAGGTCTTTTAATTCAAGAATATTTGGCTTTTTTGGCAATGGTATGACTAATGCTTTTTCCCACAATTTTGGTACACCATTCTTCGCTAAGCAGAAATTAATCAAATGGGTTAGATAAGGTAATATGGTAGGACAGCAAAGTTTGATTAAGTCAATATTAAGTCCATCGATTCCTTTAGATTTACTCTTAATCGTGTTTATAATTCCGACTATATCCGCAATATTAACACTGTGAAAATTGAATTCTTCGTTGAGTTCATTTAGTTTGTGGTTTTTATAAAAATCTAATACATTACTGTTATTATTGTTTCTAATACTAATTTTTCAATTGTTTATTTCTTGATTGTTACGCCACTATTATTGCTAAACTTCTATTTGCTATACTAGGACTCGAAGTGTGGCATAAATAAATTTAGGAAATATCCTGGATCGATTGTGTACCGGTATTTCATGTACCGGTACTTTTGTATACGATACTGCTCCGAACCGGTACTTTTAAATCGATACGATACCATACGATGGTACCGGTACTTTTCGGTGTATCGAACATCCCTACTTTGAGGTGCACCTTACTTTTGACCTATATTTAGCAAATAATCAGCTGTACCTTATACTGGCTTGTATGCTATTTTATTATGTGATCATTATACTGTGATATTAGTGCATTGTCTTGTTCATTATTACTGCTACCTGGATTCGTGTGCTTTCTTTCAGATTAATGTGCTACTTTTGAGTTTACGAATTATCTGTGATAGCTGGCTTCTGTTTGGCTTTTTAATTAACGTTTTGACTTAAAGAACTGCACGTCGTCTCGACTGAGGTAGTCCGGACGGCAATTGTATCCACGTAGTCACTTAATTATGAGAGTATTGGGCGACGAATCGAAATAAAGTGTCAAATTTTGAATTAATAGTCTTTGTTGGATAGATTATGAGTTTGTGTGGCAGCTATGCCCCTATGTTCTTATATTAACGTTACTTCTTCATACGTTAATTCTCATCCTAAAGCGAAAGTACTGTATTTTATAGCCAGTTCGGTTTCATGACAGTTGTTCTTCATAAAGGAGTAAGCTGGTATGTGAAGATGGGGGCATAACTGCCCCACAAGCTCATTGTCTATCCAACAAAAACACTCCAACTCAAAATTTTCCATATGAAGGTCAGGAATGTCATCCTTATAAAGCGTTACTTTACACGTATAAAATAACACATTATGGAGATGACGTTTCTGATCCCCAAGTGGAAAATTTTGAGTTGGCATTTTTTTGTTAGATAATTAGCTTGTGGGGCGGTTATGTCCCCATTTTTCTATTTTAATTTTCTGGACTTATTCGCTGTATCTCCATTGCTTTCGAATTTTCGATTATCAAATGTATGTTCATATCCTCATGAGTTATTTTACCATCCAATTTATTTTGATTTCTACAGCACTTTTAATTCCCCGGTTGAAAATTCTGTTAATATTATATCTAAGATTTACTGTTTTCTAATTTAAATTGACGTTCTGATGGAAAAAACGACACAGCAAATAAGTCAAACCTTTCAGAAATAAAATTAAGCGTATTTACGTATATACAACATTATTAGATGCTAATAGTTGGTTTCAGTAAGTTGTAGATCAAAAGGTTTATTATGACTTGTCACATTTGTTTTCTCCGTGCTGCTTGGCTGACTATACCGTTTAAATTAATTTTGTTGTGAATTACACTGGTAAATACCCTGACGTACCAACAGAATATTTAAAAATGAAATGAGAAGTACCGTACTGGAATAGCACAACCTAAACCCAATAATGTCACGTGACCTGCCGTATGCTGACGACATTTTGTTAATAAGAAGAAACGTACAACAGCCACATAGCAACATCAACATGCGAAAAAAAAACATTTAAGAAAAGGGCATGAGATTAAACGGAGGGAATAGCAAAATTGTGCTTACTACAAGATAGGAAAATAGCAAAAAAGAGAAAATACATTAAAAGGAAAATAGTAGAAAATCCCAATACGTAGGAATATCTAAGTACGTATTTTAATCAGTAGCAACGAACGAATCGATCAAGAAATATTAAACACAAAATCAGATTTGAGTTGTTTAAAATAATGATTTAGATCAATTTATTTTAATTTTTTTTTAAAGAATCCTCATATTTATCAACCGCGATACCATCAGATTAATAATACCCTGTTCAAGAAAAACAATATTAGCACAGAAGCAAAATTGCACCTACTTTGTTATACACAGCAGAGAGTTACGTATAGAAAGTGTGAGAGAAGAATTAGAAGTATAAAACAGTATTTGAGATGAAAGGCAAAAAAAGATCTCGGTGAAGACCAGTGCAGGGTGTGAGAAAAACATACGATAAATGCGCAGGACTAGAGAAGAAACCATTGACCAAATGCCAACACTGTCAAAGAAAACATAATATAAACAATGGCTTAACTCCTCCGACACAATGACACATAAAGAGGGAATAATGGTGAAACTAAAAATGGTTAATTCCAACGTTCGTTAATCGGCATTTGGACCATTATATCAACTAAAGAAAAGAAAAGAGCAACTTGTTATACAAATATATTTTGCTTTCAACGGGGCATTATTTAATTAGTTATCTGAAAAAAAAAACTAAGAAGCAGGAGCTTGTTAATTGCATTTTTTCGAATCTATAAAACTCCACTTGTTGGATGTTTTTGTCTTTAGGTATCTGGAACTAATATACGAAGAAGAAACTTTTACGGTTCTCTTGAGTGTTTATCTTGTAACATAATAGCTATTTATGTTACAAGTACGAAATTCAGAACATTTTTGGACACAGTTTATGGCCAAGCGAGGCACATAAATAAGACAACTTACATACATACTTTTTGTTCTACTGCTTTGTAAGTGTTTTTTCTAATTATAAATATAAGGTACCCCCGACCCAAGAAAAGCGCCCCTCCGTGCTTTTCAAGAATACTTCGATACTCAGTATCACTTCGTTTCGCTAACACAATGAAATGCTATGAACCAGTTATTTATAAAAAAAAAAAAAAAACACACAAAAAAAAAATTTTTTTTGCCGACGACCATAGCTTAAAAGTTGATGTTGCCTTCATTTTCTGAGGACCTATCGTATGAAAACGATCCAAGACTTCAGGAAGGTTCCTGGCGACCGGAATCGTGTACACATACGAACATACATCCCCCGCACAGCACGTTTAGGCACCCCCCAATACGGGGGATTGATCTAGTGGGCTGGGATCTTCACCAAAAGATCCGCTCCGCCGAGACGGAGATTTGATATAGTGGGTTCATTAGTCGGTTGGCTCGAATTTTAGAGATATTTGACTCAGAGTGGTTTTCAATATGAGGGAATTTCAATACTTCGTGTCGAAGTAAAATGACAGTTTAATTGAGGAAGTTGGGAAAAGTCTAGGAGGTCATGATCATACTGCAAAATGGGAGTGCTTATTTTGATTTCGACCAATGGAAATGGTTGTTAGTTTTTGTTGCTATGGTTATTACTGCCGAAAAGTAAAAGTTAATAATGTACAAAAGTGAGAGTTTTCGGCCGCTAAACGCTGCGGACATTTATAGCTTCTCGATGCAGTAGAACAAAAATATAAAATTTAATATATCTGCAAAGCAGGTTCTGAAAACAGATTTTCTATTATGGATATAAGAATTCATAATCGTTTTAAAAAATACAAATAAAAATTATGACTAACTTAGTAATGCAATTTTTAAAAAAGCAAATCCATGTAGGCGCCAAAATATTTCATCACATCACAATATGGTTAGGAGAAATGAGAAAATCTATCCAATTACTCACCCCTAGCCTGGGCGCCATGTAGATAACCATTTTCAGCAGCGAGTTACTAAGCAGAAACACATCTAATTCTACAGTAAACGACAGGATTTGGTCGTAAGATAATAGTAATCAATTTCTACAAACGCTAAGAAAACCGCCTAATCACTCTTAGTGGAAAGATGATTCACGACGTGGTGCAATTAGAAATTCGACAACTGGCACTACCGCGGCTTAAAGTTGATTTTACAGACGACCAATGAGCATATTAAAGTAGTAGTAAACACGAAATGGAAATAAATAGTTTGAAATTGTTCCACTGTTCTAGAATTATTGACTAATGCGGTCCTGGCGTCACTATCTAAATATGTGGCAGCCGTAATGCGATTCCAGGAATGCAACGAACACATGTTTGGATTTATTCCCCTAAGTGTTATATTGTTAAATGATTGATTTACAATTGAAATTTCAAAGTACAGTAAACAACGTTTAACGCTTCTAAATTATTTCCTTCCTGTGTACCTATAATTCAAAACGGATTGCGTCACAGTATTACGACGAGAAATGTGCTGATTGGTCAATAACCCGAGGAGTGTCATCAAGTTATGCATCGACCAGTAGCTTAGCAAAGGATATTTTAAGTTGTTAAAATTAAAAATGCAGTAAAATAATTAGTCACAACAGTAGCATACATCTCTATGAAATTGAAATATTACGTCCTACCGGCAACGGGTTCAGATTCGTTATAATTTGTTGATAATAACATAGTAGTGGATAAGAAAGTTATTGACTAAATTAATAGCTTGAATTGGCAGCAGTTGAGTTTTAAAGATTTTAAAAAATGTATAGTTTCATAATTACTCAATTTTTCCGAAGCAGTGGAAGAGTTTAGGTATTTAAAGCAGTGTTATTTGTTTCTAATAAATTGTTTTGTATCGTTAAAATGCATACTAATTCACAATTAATCACTGACACGAATAAGAGTATGACATAAAATTTACGTTTGAATTAATACTACAATATAACAGCCAGTGCTTTAAACACATTTGAGTGTTTTCATTGAATTGTAAATTTGTAACCCACAGTGACCTCTGTTCACTTAGTTTAATACTGTTAAATAGGGGTCACTGTTAGATGTGCAAAGTGTGGTTGTTGGCTTTTAGCAATTCAGTGTTTATTATTATATGAGAATAATAGTAATTATTACCATATGTATATGTATAATCTGTAACCTCATTTACCTTGCGGTGTAGAGGCTGGTGCTTTATGCGCTAAATAATTAATTTTAGTGGTCCTCATTTAGGTAGGTACCTATTTTAATGTTATCCCTCATTTTTGTTGATTTACATCTGCGTACCAGCAGTACTTTACTGCTGTGGTTCACGTATGTACCTGCAACATTTTACAGATATGTCAAAACGATCACTGACTCAAGCTGTGCTGGAAACGTTGGCTAAGGAGTAGAATAACGATGATAAATTTTTGGAGAAGAGAAGAACGACTTTGAACAGGAAGCGCCTCTGACTCTGGTGAAAAGATGTAGAAGGAGAAATTAATAATCATGATGCCACCGAATCTGGAGTTATGCATCACAGATTGGCTACAAAAATCTAGCATCATCATAATTTATTCCGGCCTGCGACGATTCGGCGCAACCCTTTCGGCATGAACCCGGTTTGGCGCAGGCATGGTTGCCAACACTTAGAAATGCAAATCTACAAATTGCGAAACTGAAGTCTACTAGAACCCCTCCAGATTGATGATAATAATAATGTTTATTTGTCCGCCTTTTAACTACGTGGTATCTGCAGAAATATGATTAGTGAAATCGAAGTTCTACCTTATGCATTGAAGTAGTTTAAAGTCACATGAATTTTTTTACATGAAAATAGAAATTAGAATCGGCCAAGACAACTAAAAACTATCGCAATAACAAAAAACAAATTAAAATTCTATGATATACAATCAGTAGAAAGGTTATCCAAATATACAGGTTGTCCAAAACACATACCGAGACACTTGGGATGGTTATAGAAGACCGCAAAACAAACATTTTGCGTAGAAAGCGTTTTCCTTTAAATCGTTCCTCTCTGATTTCTACTATCCTAAATGGGGGAATTTAAAATTAGTTTTTTCATTTTCTTGGAAACTGGAAGAGTATTAAAGTAAGTACTTAGGGTATTTTGGGACTTCTATGACCAGCCCCTCACCACTTGGCATAGAGTTCAAGGTTAAGGAAACGTTCAAGATCAAGCCTACGTTCAAGACCAAGTTCAATATCAAGGCCACGCTCAATGTCAATGCCACTTTCAAGCCGACGTTCAAAGTCAAGGTGTTTTTCAAGGTCTTTGTCAAGATCGTTGTAAACGTCAGGGCCACTCTCAAGGCCAAGCTCGCACTTTCAAGGTCGAAGCTAGACCCACCTTCCACCACTAGGCGTTCAAGGATAAGGCCAGACCCACCTCCCACCACTAGGCGTTCAAGACCAGAAAGCTGTACTGCTTACAACTCACACAAAAACTATGACTTCTGTGTAAAAATATCAAACATTATGACCAAACAAAAGTGTTATCAATGACTGTGTATTACTGGCATGTGGTTGTACCGTGCCATGAAAAAGTTACTGTTTGAGCTATGTTAGTTGTTGTTCATCCATTAGTAGCCCACAGATTAAAGTGGCCGTTTGTACAGATGTAGGAGGGGCAGTACATATTTTTTATTGTATGTACTTAGTAAAAAAATTGCATCCGCTTTAGCGAATTTTACACGGTTTAGAGCAGTTGTAGGCTATTTATTATTTGTATAATAAACTTTGACTGCGTTACTTGCATAAATAAAACCATGCACAAATAATACAGTAAAATTGTCGTTTTACCTTAAAAAAATTGGCCGCGGCGATTCCTCTTACCCAGTGGTTTAGGGTCATTAGACAAGTGTAAAACCAAAAAGGCGTCACCCCACCCCTTGCCAAACAGCCGCCATCTTGATAACAATTGAATTAGTTTTTTCTCGCGATCCATTGGTCGCACAGAAAAAGTTATTGAACAAAACATATTGGAAATAAAATTCTACACGTTTTTTATCCTTGCCGTGATACCGAGAAGTTGGTATTTAAAACGATAGAGGGCGACAAAGTTACCAAAAATCTGTTTCCGCCATTCTAGAGCTGTGGGGGTGATTTTTTCCGAAAATTGCGAATGTAAAAGTTGTAGTGCTTGAAAAAATATACACAAATCCCTTTTAATAATGTGATTGATTTAAATAGTCTCCGAGTGACAGCCCTTCAAAGTCCGCGCAGCGCGGAGAAGTGGAGAGATGTAAATTATTTATATCCCGCACTTATTATAACTAACGAGATGCCATGTCTGCCATTTGGTTAACATAAAGAAAACCATTATCGCTCGTACTATTATCCATTTTTAATCAGAATACAATCAGGAAACAGCACTCGCAATCGTATTCACGGATTTTGTCCAAGAATTTTTCACATTGCGTTTATAACAAGTTGTGAGCTCTTTTTTCAATAAAAGTTTTAGCAACATTTCTATCATAGTCGATAATGACTCGGTTGTGTCCGAGGCTCCGAACCAAGACGAAGACAGATAAAAAAAAACTGTCTGAGTAGACTACAATATATCTTAGGGTTTATTCAAAAAGAAATTACTTTCAATATACGAGCCCAGAATCAAATCATTTGGCACAGTTAAGATTTTTCCTGTATCTTTATTTTGTACCCACAAAAGAAAATCTTCTTATTCTTACATCGTAATTGTAGACGCTTTTAGCAGTATTATAACAAATTACAAATAGTAGTCGAGAAGCACTAACTTTAATAAATTAATATGAACCGGTTAACAGAAAACGAAGTAATTTTTCATCGCCAAGTAGGCAGCGAACAAATTACAAAAACATCTGTTCACAGCAAAACGCCCCGATCCTACAAGAATTTAAAAGAAAACCGTTACAGAAATAAAACAATAAATCGCGGCATGCTCGCTCAAAGGAGCACCAATTCTCAAGTGCAATAAAGGGCCAACGGCTCGCCAAACCTCAATAAATCCGGAAGCCGACAAAACAGCGCCGCGGCGAACGAAACTCCGAACGTGCGACCAAATTAATAATCCAAGTTCAATCACTAAAACGCTCTTAAAACAGAGTGCGCCCAATCAAAACCCCACATAAGGATACCTGCCGATAGGAGGAATTAGCCGCCATCTGTTAAAACAACGCCCAAGTCTCTAGCACACATACAGGTCGATTAAAAATAACTTTTCCATCAGCCAGCAAAAATATCACCGCTCGTAATGCGGGCGATTGTTGCGAGTAAACGCTACAGAAATTTCGAAGTACACGGCGGCCCAGCGAAGACGTATTTTCTAACGGTTAACTCAGGACAAAAAGCCGCTTACATCCGGCTAAATATTACACATTAAATTATAATTAACGGAAGGAAGCATCCCAGGAAAGCGTGAATAGTCTCAAAATTCATATAAAAGTAGCGCGCAATCAATCGAAGCAAAATAACTTCTTAACATACGCAATAAGAGTAATGCTTAATTAAGTTTTACGCCGAACACGGAATTAAAAATTCCAAGTTCAATTAATCTTTACCAAAACCTAGCAAATTGGGTGTCGTTAGAATCGACATTTCAACGACTATTGATTGCGACTCAAATCAAGTCGATAATTGATCACGCCGCTCAATTAAACGCGATAATCCGAAATACATCAAAAACGGGCAAAACATCCATTCTACTTCGACCAATGAGCTGCGAGATCGCGTTTGACAAAGGACTGGCTCCTTTAAATAGTCAGACGCTGGCAGTAGGAAATCACTCAATCCAGGAGAGTCGACCCAGCATCAACTCAACCCAGGAGAGTCAGCCAACAGCATCCAGCCTTCCAGGACCAGCTAGCAGCTCCAGCCTTCCAAGGATCTACCAGCCCCAGCCCTCTCCAGAGCCTATCACCTACGTGGACTTAGAGCCAATCCTCTGCATTGGACTCTGCTGCCTGCCGTCTTCGGAAAAATTTGGGAACTCGAGCCACTTCCGCCAACCGCCGCCTCCGCCGAGGAGATCAGCACTGCCGCCGACGCTGCCGCCGCCGCTGCTCACAGCCCGCCGCCCCGTCGCCAGTCGCCACCGCCGCCGTTGCACCCGCAGAAAGAAGCCGCCAGCCGCCGCCTCCGCCAAGGAGATCAGCACTGCCGCCGACGTTGCCGCCGCCGCTGCTCACAGCCCGCCGCCCCGTCGCCAGTCGCCACCGCCGCCGCTGCAACCGCAGGAGGAAGCCACCGGCACCGCCTCCGAAGGACCACACCAGCTTCCAACTGCGGATGCCAATCCGCCATTTTCTTTTTCTGTACATATATGTTACCTAGTTATAAGCTTATCTGTATGTTAGTTAGTAGTGTAAATATAATAAACTTTCTCCAATCAAATCCAGTGTCTAGCTGAGGGTAACGCCCACCCTCCTCTTCCGAAACTGACGCCATTGAAGTAACCCTACCGCTGAGCTATAAACCAAGCCTTGTTAAAATATTCTGCACCAAGTGAATTAAACATACGTTTATTCACGAAAAGATGTTGAGATCATATCTTTGAGTTAATAAATGTTTAATTCATGTGGCGTACATATGTTTTTATTCAATTTTGACGAAATTTTGAATAAAAAAATTAAAAAATATTCAAACTAAGATATAAATTTGCCCATTCATCGTCGATTTGATCTAAATTTTAGTAATTATATATTACACACTACAAAGAGAAAGAATAATTGAATTTAAATATTTGTAGATAATAAAAATATGTTGTTCTTCATTGAAACTTTTTAATTCTCCAGTGAATTAAACTTTTTAATTCTCTAGTGAATTAAAACACTTTATATCACTTGTGAATCATAGACTGTTTATGAAGGTTATGGAGTTAATAATGTCACTTTAAACTGTCAAAATTGAATAAAATAAATTACCGATTCATTTCATTTGGTCCAAACGATCAAAATATAATTTCGTTCACCGTAGCATGTTTTAGTTGAAGTGAAACAAGCTGTTTGTTGGTTAATAACATATAGACAGTCGGGTGTCTGTATTATTTTTGCAGAAATGGTAAGTGGTAAAGCAATTGTCAATTTGTTGAATTTTGGTCATTCCTGTGGCAAAATTTACAAACAATTGCAATTATCATATTATATAATAAATATTACACCAGCAAATTTAAGAGCTTTCCGGATCTGAGCCAAATGATATCATTCTGGGCTCATATACTTATTTCCCATCATTTTCATTTCTTTTACCTACACCAATTTCTCGGTATCGCGGCAATGACCAAAAATGTGTAGAATTTCTGTAGTTTGTGAAAACCTATTCACATTGAAAATACTTGAGTGACGTGACGATTTTATCTCGCAAAAGAGAAATGGTTACTTCGCTGCACCGGAATAGATCGTACATTTCCCACGCTGCGCAGACTTTGAATGGCTGTCACTCGGAGACTATTTAAATCAATCCCATTATTAAAAGAGATTCGTGCATATTTTTGAAAGCACTACAACTTTCAAATTCGCAATTTTCGGAAAAAACCACCCCCGCAGAGCTAGAATGGCGGAAACAGATTTTTGGTAACTTTGTTGCCCTCTACCGTTTGAAATGCCAACTTCTCGGTATCGCTGCAAGGATAAGAAATGTGTAGAATTTTATTTCCAACATTTTTTGTTCAATAAATTTTTCTGTGCGACCAATGAATCGCGAGAAAAAACAAATTCAATTGCTATCAAGATGGCGGCTGTTTGGCAAGGGGTGGGGTGATGCCTTTTTGGTTTTACAGTTGTCTAATGACCCTAAACCACTGGGCAAGAGGAATCGCCGCGGCCAATTTTTTTAAGGTAACGGGGTATTTTCCGACAGTTTTACTGTACTAAAATAGCATTTTTCGTGTTTGCTGAGTATGTAGACATAGTGTGTTGTTATTTTGGTTTTAGTTTTTATCACAAACTTTATTAAAGGTTTAAGTTAATTGTGTTTTACTTCAATGCCTTAAAAAATTGTAAAAAGAAAATAAAAACTATTACGGTATAGTTAGAAATCAGCTATGGTATCCCAACATGTAGAAACATATGTGACACACCCTTTCACTAGAGTGATTAATATCGGCACTGTAAATAAGAATGGACGCAGATATGCAATAAGGAATCGAAATATTTGAAGACACGACTCCTAAAGTTTATGCTGGTCTATAAAATGCTATCAGCTTGTGGGTTAGCTGTTATTGAGGTTGAAAACCGAAGACGGTGACATGAAAAGTATATCTACTATTATTGTTTTAAGCACCCTGTTATTAGTTATATTGTGTGTGTCAGTAACCTATTATAATATGTTACTCTAGCCTATTTATTTTTTGTACTTGAACAGTGCAAATACAGCATTGTACACTATGTGTCTCCTTCATTGCGTATTTTATATAAGACTCGGCAGTCTAGTGGTAATGACGCCCTGGTCTGCGGATACGGTACAATATACCGCTGCGGATGAACAGGGAGATCTAGGTTCGACTCCTAGTTGAGTCATAGTTTTTATGTGAGTTGCAAGCAGTACAGATTTCTTGCCTTGAACGCCTAGTGATGGGAGGTAGGTCTGGTCTTGACCTTGAACGCCTAGTGGTGGGAGGTGGGTCTAGCCTCCACCTTGAAAGTGTGACCTTGGGCTTGAAAGTGGCACTGTCATTTACAACGACCTAGAAAAAGATCTTGACTTTGAATGTGGCCTTCAAAGTGGCCATGACCTTGAAAGTGAGTTTGACCTTAAACTCAAGGCCAAGTGGTGGGGGTGGTCATAGAACTCCCAACAATACCCTACTTGAGTATTTCCTTTATAGCCATAATAATACGTAATTACCATGGTTTAATAATGATAAAAGTTCAATGTCAAAATTTAAGCGCGGCGCGGTTAAAAATGTGCCAAAATTTAATCGCTTCGAAATATTTTGACATCATTATCAGCTAATTTTATCTATTTATTCTGTCATGTAAACTATTCGGAATAAATTGTGCCGTAATCTGACAGAAAACGTAAAAAGATAATCAGCTACTTTATTGCACATGGGATATTATTGTTGAAAATTAGGAGATATGTATGTTCTACCAATAGCAAACGTAGTTTTTAATTATCACGTATGACTTTTAGGAGTTGAAATTAGCAAGCCTTATAAATATTTATATTAAAAGATTATGCTGAATAACTGTGTCACCCCCAAAAGTATTTTAGTTTTTTACACAAAAGATACGAGTTTAATGAAAACATATTTTGTTATAGGTAATCAAATCCTTCTCCGTAATAAATTTCTAATATAACTACCCCCTTTAGAAGGGTATAACTCGGCGGAACGGGATTCAAAATAACAAGCAATATTTTTATGTTTCAACGTTATCCATAACCCCCTGAAGTTTGTTGGTATGTTTTTGAGACATCCTGTATTTTACACAGAATCTGGAATATTTAACAGATTTTTTTAAACATACTATATGATATATTTTGTGTGTTCACTTCTACAACTAAATCACACACTAATAAAATGTTATATTTTTTAGATTTACAGATGAGGCTCGTTTTAATATATTTTACAGGCTACTAGCGGAGTATTTAATTTCGACATACATTGAGATTACTAGAATGTGTTAGCATGTGCGTCAGAAACTAACACTACAATTTGGTGTATTTGATGTTGTATGTAAAAAAGAGGTCTATGTCTATAAATAGCGAAAGGTTTAGCGATACTTTAAAGATTTTGTTGCATATGTATCTACCCTAGTTGATATATTTCTTGTTTTTTTTTCTATTGCTTAGTTCGAAATTATTGTATTGATTAGTTAAATTTGCACTTTATGTAATTAGGCCTGTGCCTGTTTAAAGTGAATACATAAATAAATAAATATTCAAATATAAGTAAGCAAAAATTAATGTAAGGTTGATTGATTCCCAAATATATATATAAACTTTAAATTGTTTTGGTTTTGTGGTCATGAAAATATTTTTTTATATTCAAATTCTTATCCATTAAAATGTTCTAATAAAAACATTTATAAGGGTTGCTAATTTCAACCCATTACAGTCATACGTAAAAATTCAAAGCATTTCATAAATAAGTTTGCTATTGCTAGAACATATTTGCAAATTTTCGTTGTAGTACCCTTTTACAGTTTTCAGTAAAACGACAAGAATTTGAATTTAAGCACCCTCTTTACGAAGATATAACTCAGCGGGGAGGTATTTAAAAGAAACAGGTTAGATGTAAACATCTTATCTTTCAACGTCCTCTATAACCCCCAGAAGTTGGACGATCGAATTACAGGACACCATGTATACCAAATTCCATTCACACACTTACCCGCAGATGTACAATAAAAAACACTTGTTAGTGTGTTTATTTGCGTTTTTTACGATTTTTATTTTTTCGAATTTTAATACTTTCTATAGTAGGCATGAAAAGTAAAAAACAAACGTAAAATGTATGTGAGTATATACGTGTATGCTCCGAAACGTCTCGCGCCAAAACCCGATTTCAACTTTTTTTCTAAAAAACCAGTGATCATCGGACCTGCAGAATAAGTGTAAATACACCGATCAAGGTGTCAAATATACAAAAGTTGTGAGAACAACAAAAGTCAAGCAGGCGAGACTGATAAGGGGAAAATCCAGGTTATTATTGGCAGTATGTTTATAATGTCTGTTAGTTATTATTGATTTAACCGCCGTTCATTGACCAATGCAGCTATCAAATGTGCAATAGCTCGTGACAGATATAAATTCATAGGTTCAAAAATGTACTGTACTCGACCCGAAATCCCGGCGCGGAAGTTGTATAAAAAGTTACTACATCAACGATGTAGTTGAGTGTTTGAAAGGAACATTAAAAAAATGGCCAAGACATCAGCTTCCAAAGCTTTGACAATGGTCATATTCAAGGGGGCTCTACTTTGAAGCAATTTGTGCGTCTAAAACCAGTAACGAGGAATACAAATGTGTCTTTAATGCGACACTACCAATAGAATAAATCTTGGGAAAACTACACACACGCACACACAGAGAGAGAGAGAGAGAGAGGGAGAGATGTAACTCTGCTTTGATAAGAGTTTTTACATCTAAATTCAACTTTTGCACAATGCCGCTTTTGGGCAATTGCCATGATGATACAATTACAACAATCACAAAGACAATGAAAATAGCACCAAAACTCCTATAATGTATCTCTAGATTTTCTTCTACGGGGAACACTTAGGAGAAGTCGATTTAGCTGAACGGATGGCCGGATTGTTTGAGTTTGATCGCAAGTCTGCTAACTGGTTGAGGAAATGTGTTTACAGGCTAGTTATGAGAGTTGCTATAAAAGCTTGTGTCATTTCAAAGAAAAGGAACTCCTTTGTTGGATTACCTTGTTATTTTGGCGGAAGAACTGGCCAGACAGGCAACAAGCAAGGACGAACACTATTTGTCAAGAGTGTGACGTTCCGCTGTGCAAACACAGTTTCGCGTCATTTCATTCGTAAGAATAAGGGACTTTAGCTTTGGGAATTGCCTCATCGAAAGACGACACATACCTATCCGCTTTCACTACAGGTGGCGATGACTTTTTTTACCCAGAATCTATTCACCAAATCCAAAACCGAAAGGGTGTGAATATTGTTATATATAGTACAGGGTGTCTCAGAAAGAAATTCACTTTTAAAAAGGCCATAACTTCTTTATTTTTAACTTATTTACATAGATAATTATAACAATTGAAAAAAGAATTTTGGCAAATTAAGTACGAAAAATTACGTCGGTTAGATGTTGCCCCTGACGGCGTATGCACTCTTCCAAACGTACCCTTGCGTTTTCCATTAGTTTCTTGCTGCCCAACTTCATGGACTCTTAAGATTCAATGACGAAGCGTGGTTCCAGCAGGATGGAGCCATTAGTCATACGGCAGCTATTACTTAAGAAACCGTACGATAACTTTTTCCAGAAAGATTAATTTCTAAAATAACAAAAATTAACTATCCCCCAAGAAGTCCTGACTTGATTCCGCTGGATTTTTTTAATGGGGTAATCTCACGAGCAGGGTGTATACTGTATACTGTATAATAATCCGCGTTGAAATTTACATCTTAAGGACCATATTCGAGAAGAAATCAATGCCGATGGAACTTTGTCAACGCATAATGGCAAACAAAAGGGTGCATTTGGAAAAGTGCATACGCCGTCAGGGCAACATCTAACCGATGTAATTTTTCGTACTTAATTTGCCAAGATTCTTTTTTCAATTGTTATAATTATCTACAGTGTGTTTCACTTTTCATGGAAGCACGCCTGTATTTTATTTGTTTTTGTATGAATCGATTTGAATTTTTTACCAGTTGTAGAACTCACCAAGAGGCATCTATTCATGCCCTTGAGCGCTAATGACGTTATTAGCCTGGCCTACTACGATGAAGAACGTGGGTCGTATTGTCAATATTTTGCATCGCGTTAGAGTTACAGCAAAAAGTTATTAAGAAAAGTTGTTTAAAATCAAAAGAATACCCCAGATACCGATTTTTGTTTAATAATTCGAATTTTTAATTTTTATCCATAAATTTGTCAAAGTCCCAAATTTCAACTTTTAATTTGGTATCAAATGGTGCCATGGAGAAACAGAATTTTTATTATTGTTGCAAACGTCATTTGCTATTAATAATGGCTGAATTACGTTTAACTGCAGCTGAGAAAGTAGAAATAATTAGAAATACTGGTGAAAATGCAAGATGCAACAGAGAAGTAGCTAGAATATTTAATGGAAGGCATCCAGGGCGTGCACCTATTTAACCTGGAACTGTTTAAAAAATTAATCAACTTTTTAATTTGTGTCAGGATAAATAGGTGCACGCCCTGGATGCCTTCCATTAAATATTCTAGCTACTTCTCTGTTGCATCTTGCATTTTCACCAGTATTTCTAATTATTTCTACTTTCTCAGCTGCAGTTAAACGTAATTCAGCCATTATTAATAGCTAATGACGTTTGCAACAATAATAAAATGGCTGTGTCTCCATGGCACTATTTGATACCAAATTCAAAGTTGAAATTTGGGACTTTGACAAATTTATGGATAAAAATTAAAAATTCGAATTATTAAACGAAAATCGGTATCTGGGGTACTCTTGTGATTCTAAACAACTTTTCTTAATAACTTTTTGCTGTAGCGCTAACGCGACGCAAAATATTGACAATACGACCCACGTTCTTCATCGTAGTAGGCCAGGCTAATAACGTCATTAGCGCTCAAGGGCATGAATAGATGCCTCTTGGTGAGTTGTACAACTGGTAAAAAATTCAAATCGATTCATACAAAAACAAAGAAAATACAGGGGTGCTTCCATGTAAAGTGAAACACACTGTATATAGAAACTTTAATAATGAAGAAGTTATGGCGTTTTTAAAAGTGAATTTCTTTCTGAGTCACCCTGTATTTGAACTGCTAGTTTTCAATTTTACAATATACTTAACAGCCATGAACTGTCGACGAAAATCCAATGGAGGTTCTTCCGCTTCTACGTGCAACGCTTCAATTGGAGTAGAACTCATTGTCCCACCACAAATACGAAGAGCTATATTTTAAATAACCGTAGGGCGATTTAATTGTGCATTACTAGGGGAAGCACACAAAATACAGCCAAATTCGAGATGTGAACGAATGCATGCGTTATAACAGTTGCGTGCGACCATCTAACCTTTGTCATCATACAAAGAAGGTTCAAATACTTCTCACATTTTGCAATAATGTAGTTGATATGATTAACCCAATTTAACTTATTGTCAATGATGAATCCTAGGTACTTAACGGATTATTTAATGGGAAGCTTAATATCTCCTAATGTAATGGAATTTTCTGGAAGGGTTCTGTGTCGAGAAAAAATACCACATTCGTTTTTTGGCTAGATAGCTTGAAACCGTTACGCTCTAACCACTTTTGCGTATGACTTACTGCCACAGAGATGTTACTTTTGATATTATCCAAAAATTTGTAAGACGAAACTATGCATATGTCATCAGCATATTGGATAGTTTTAACAGACGAATCAAATATTTTGTAAAACTCGGCGGTATACAAATTGAAAAGAGTACATAATTCTGGAACCTATTAATTGATTGTTTTAGTCCTGCTGTACAACCTGGGATTTCTAAACAATTTTGTTATATTCCGTGCCAAAAACATTGGCAAACCTAAAGATATTCATTTATTTTTCAATATATCTAAATTTACACAATTATATGCATTTTTAATATAAAAAAAAAATGGGCTTAGATAATGGTTATGAGAAAAGCTCCTTTGAATTTCTGTGATAAGATCGGTTACAACATCTACAGTACCCATTGATTTACGAAACCCATATTGCTGGGATGGGAGAATATTATATACTACCATCCACCATTTGAGTCGCCTTTTTAATCATTTTTCATATGTTTTAAGGAAACAAGATAATAGATATAGGTCGATAGGATGCTGCTTGAGTAACATCGTAATAAGACTTTAGAATAGGAACAACCACAACATTTTTAAAATCCCTCTGCCCACATGGATACTTGATTAAAGTTGATTGATCAAAATATACGGCTTAAGGCATGCTGTCAAACCATGGGGTACTGTATTGGGAAGTGCTTAGTGCTCGTTGGAGTTCTAACATTGAAAATGGAGTACTTAAAAAATGATCATTATCAGAATTCGAGCAATAAGGTAATTGGTTACTGGCAGAATACTGTACCAAAGTTTGAAGAAGGCTTAGAATTCAGTCCTCGTTCATATTTTTGATATGCACTCTAATCCTCTGAAATTTCTTAATCGACTGCCAAATGTCCGGTTTCACCGGAAGTGCCATTAACTTTGATTTTTTAAATGGATCACCCTATATATTTTAGGTTTTTTGGATTATACAGCTCAAATTACATACCATACTTTTGCTAAATTTTCATTTTTCTAAACAAGAAATTCTTTTTCTCATAGTAGGCCGTGATTGCAGAAAATGTGTTCTAAATGACTCTAGTAACCCATAATAATAAATATTTTATTAATTTGATCAATACCAAATCGTTCATCAAGAAATAAAATTTGCTAAACTCGTTTTTTGAGAAAAAGACAGTTTTTTTAAATGGCACCTATCAAGGGACATCGTGCCATTAGATATAAAATTTAATTACCAATCAAACGATATTCATCATACACCACTTTATCTTTATATAAAACGGAAAAATGTTTAATTAATAAGTTTTTAAAATATTTTTTGGGAAATACCTAAGAAAATTTGGCAACACTGCCGTATGTAATTTGAGTCGTAGATTCCGAAAAACAAAATATACAGAACAACCAATTTAAAAATCAAAGTTATGTACTGACATTTCCGGTGAAACCGGAAGTCGGCCATTTTGATTATACGTATCTGTCTCTCAATTCGAAATCATGTATGTCAGGGCTGTCCAACATGTGGTCCTCGGGCCGCATGCGGCCCGCCAGTATATTTTTGCTGCCCGCGGATCGAATTCCCCCTTTAAGTACACCAATCCTGATCCTGTCCTCTCCTTTTCTACCTGGGCCCTCCGGTCTGACACGCTGAACTGTCTAACTTGGAAAGTCGAATCCCTGAGACTTCAACCCTGTCTTAATACTCTGTACTGTCTTGCAGGGCTAACTGCTTAAAAGCCATTTCTGACCGCCTAATTTTTAAACGCTTCTTTGGTCATTAAAAGGCGAATTTCTGGACTTCGACGTTCGATTCTGCAACCCGCAAATTCCCTACCGGGGGAATGTCAACATCATTTTTCCGGCTCAAAGCGAAAAAATTCCATCTGCTGGATTTGACTCCTCGTTCGCTCCAAGAACGACGCCTAGCCGTCGTAAGGTACGAACAACCACCAGGATTTAAGCACTAACGCCCGCCCCAGTTAACCATTAAAATCGCTAAATTCACCGAAAAATTATAGCTTAAAATCACTGATGAGTGGAAGGTCAAGTTTGCAGAAACAAAAGACCTACTCAGCCCATTTCCCGAAAAGTCGGCGTGCATACCGGCGGACTACCAATAGGGACCCGCAACACTCGCCGGTGCATTGGGTTGCAGCTCGACCTACGAAACCAGATACCATTCCAGAAGAACATGTTAATTTTAAATAATGTGCAACTCAGAGTTATTTTTAATTTATCATTGTAATTAGCTAAAAACATGATATTTGTTTTGGTAATTATCTGGTGTTTTACCTAATCGAATATATATTTGAGTGAACGTATTTCTCCGATTTGAGCTTACCCCGAGGGGCAAATATTTGACGCCCTTAGTAAGGGAGTGAAACGTCACATCTCTATAGGTAAATTTACATTAATTGATGTAATTTTTTTCCTTTTTCGGTATCTTAAGAACGGAAAGGAATTAACCTAAAGTGAATATGGATTTTTTGTTTAGAATCACTTCTAGAACATACGGCGTAAGTTTGTCGGTTACCTCAGGGAACACCCTGTATATCTCTTTTATGTTTCAATGCTTTTTGTAATGTAACCTAAGCTTCTTGAATAAATTAAAATTAGTATTGAAATATACACGTTTTATATTTATTACAAATCACTCACAAACTCGCATACGACACATTTTATGATGCGGCCCTCACAACCTTCAAATCTTTTACAGTGGCCCTTGGGCCCCTTGAAGTTGGACAGCCCTGATGTATGTTATCCTTGTAACAAGTTTCATTCAAATGTAAAGGAGATAGAGACATGGCCCTGATCTCATTGTCACCCGGTATATTCACTAATTAAGTCTATGTCAATGTTATATTCTACATGTAGCTATTCTAAATTTTCTATTTTAGCTGGAACAGATTGAGCATTCAACTGAATGATATTTAAATTAAAATTAGCCATTATAAATGCAAGGAGTGAAATCATCGGTGATAAAAAAACGAAATAGGTATGAAAAAATATAAGGAGACAAAGAAAAACATTTTAAACAACTGCATCCGAAGACTCCGATGCATATCCCTGACTGTCGGTTTCATTTTGTGATGAATTAATTTGACCTAGTTCATTATCAGAGTTTTTATTAATCTCTCTATCAATCGTTTTAACAGTGAATTGAATTTACAACACGAACTTCATTTTAGTCAAGCCTACTTTTTTAAATGAAATTTTAAAAAATCTTATAGACAACACGTGTTAGCGTGCTTCTAAGACTTGTGGTCTAAGTAACTATTATTTCACTTGTGAATGTTTATGAAGGTTGTTATGGAGTTGATAATGTCACTTTAAACTGTCAAAATTGAATAATAGTAGATTATATTGTAAGTGAGAGAAATGCATTATTATTCGCGAGTGAGAATTTTTAATCGCGAGTGCCCCAGCACGAGCGATACAATTTCTCACGAGCTTATAATCGCATTTCGCTCACGTGTGATATACGACGTTTTATCTTACAGTAGCAATTCTTGTGCCTAAATAGCTTGCGCAGTCAGAATATGTCGCGAAATAAATTTATAATTAGTCGCCTATGATTTGTGATATACGTTTGATTGACAGTACTGAAATGTATTGACAGTACTGAAGTGTATTGGCAGTCTATGTCAAATTCGAGGATCGTAGGTTAGGTTTTGTTTGTTATTTGACACAGACTGACGCAAAACTTAACCTGAAAATTACGAATTTGACATAGCTTGACAGTGCTACCAACAATGCAGTAGTGTAAATAATGAAAACTCACTTGTGAATAAAACTTCATTTTAGTCACTGAAAACAGTTGTATAATGTATGGTAATAGGCGCTACTATAAGATAATAGCTATTTATGCAACAAGTGCTAAAAGTCGACGTTTATGCACGAGACATGAAAATTATGAAACGAAGCCGAAGGCTGAGTTTCATAACATGTCGAATGCAATAACACTTTTAGCACGCGTTGCATATAATATTTTATCTACGACCTTAATTTTACCGTTATTAATCTATAAATATTGATTTAACAAAAGTTTTCATCTGCGACACTTTTAATTTATGTCATAATAAACAGTAGCCCACGCCGCGCGGGCGATTGTTTGCCACGCCAGTGCTGTCAAGATGAGTTATGAAATGTAATTATTGATACTCCACATCTGGCTGTATTCATTACATAATGCTTTAATTATTTCAAAAACACTTTACCTGTAACGCAAGAAGCAACTAGAATAACTTTACAACTTCACTTCCAGTTCGAAATTGTAGTTTTATAACCTCACTTCACTTTTAGCCCATGTGCTAAAAGTAAACAGCTGATTTCTTTATCCACGGTAAACTATAAAACTTCACTTTTAGTAAAATAAGCTAGCGCTAAAAGGCCTAGACAGTTTCCAAAGTAACCAGTTTGGGGAGAGAATACAAAAAATATATTTTTTAGCAGTAGTCCTGTATTATCATTCAGAAAACAAGTGAAACCTTCGATTTGCCTTCATCTTCAATTTTTAACGTATTATTAAAGTTTTTGTACAAATGACTGTAATAATTTGTCCTGGAAAAATGCTTAAGCAACTAAATTAAAATTGTCGTAAAATTGTTTTCCGTAAGTTTGTTCTTTAGAAAATTCCACACAAAATATTAAATAGTAAATTGAACAGTGATGAACAAATGATCGTTGTTGGGGTTCTAAGCATGTGGTAGTATTAATATAATTTAATTTAATGATTTCGGAGGCTTTCACTTTTGTAAGGCGCTTGATCAGGAGGAAAAGCAAAAGAGCACGGTAGCTCAACGTGTAAACCAGTGAGCTAAACGTTGATTTCTTCGACCTCAGTAATGACACGGTCCAATCCCCGAAGTCGTTTGTTATTTATAATGTAATTAAGTTAACTCAAGATTTCTTTCATAATAAATATATTGTGATTGTTGTGTAAAGGAACTAATAAATGCTTACAATTATTAGAAACTACAGCCTATCATGCTAAAACCGTTATTGGATCAACTAACATGAGGCGTTCGCGTTTACTCGAATTGTTCTTAGCTATCGGCTTAGACCCCGTCTGAAAGTCTGATGATCCAAGCTGCAAGATTTTGCGAAACGTTAGTGAATATGGATGCACAAACAACAAAAAGGCCAAATCTGCCTAAGTAACCTCGTTCTCAAAATACTCAAACAACACGAGCCACCAAAGAGCATGACCATCGAGTTCACAAGGCACATTGAGCCAGAGAATGCATCTACAAATACTACGCGGTCTAAGCCGAAATTCTATGTTAAGATGGCAATAATTTTTAAAACTTCAACGGGGCAAAGTGTATTTAATTTGTTTTCAGTTTAAAATAAACTACTAGCGAACCACTAGGTGCGTAATGCATGGTAACGGGATTAAAAAACGACAATTACGCATTAACAGTATTTTAGCGTCAGGCCATTTAACGGTAGCGGTACTGAAGTACAATATTCAATTTTGCTGGAAGTTTTACCTTAAGTTGCGGTACATCAGCGTGGATTTTTTTAGATGTATGCAATAGATTAGCATAATTTTACAATTCTATTAAGCGATGATTTTTCAAATATGCCCAAACCGCTGATACGCCCCTGATTGCTGAAGGGGTTTGGGATTCACATACGGTTCTACGTCAGCAAAGTAAGCAAGGTTTCAAAACATGCATTCTACAAACGCCTCGTAAATATTGTTAGAAGTACTAAGTACACATCATTGCTATATCTCCACAAAAGTGCAATTTATACTACGTAATTTCTCAAATGGCTTCATACAGGAAATGCCGCACAAAGTCGAACACTAAAGTTATAGAGAACAGCATTATATAATACCATCTGCATGCACACAGGATATTGATATACATAGCAATATATCAAAACACATTGAAGCTGTCTTTTTTAATGGATACATGTTTTTCCATTGACTTGCTATAAATTGCTGCACAATATGTATGTAGATTGCTGTAGCCGTGCAGACCAACAACATTAAAGTGGATCTGTTTCTTAAATCCATATCTAAAGTTTATAACCTAAGCATACTGATTATCAGAGAACGAAAATAATACACTAAAACTAAACTCAAATCTGTTTTAAATTAGAAAGTGAAATAAAATAAATTTGCCAAAAATACAACAGCAAGTCTCAAAATTTTGAAAATAGCTGATATTTTATTACTATCTGTAGAAGTATTTACGGTTCCCTTATTATTTTTCTGTGTTAGATTCATAATACTTAATAATTAAATTGATTAAGCGAAGACTTGATAAAATTGTTATCTGTCAGCAATCACAGTGGTAAAAGCGTAATGTTGTACTACTTGCTACTATAATAAAAATATATTTATTGCTACAGTAAATATTGCGCACTGTTATTTATAAGAAAGGTTGATAAATATTTGTGCTACAATAACTTGAGCATCGTCATTTAAAACAAGGCACGTTGTTCAATCACTATTAACATGTTGATCACCTTCTGATTTTCTCTTCTAATATTAAAATTTTTCCGTTACTGTAACGTATGCTTATGGAAAAATTTATATTTTAACCATAGCAAGGTTGCTGTTTAAAAATGTTGATTAATTTTTGTTTACAGCCTGATATAGTGGCAGCAGCGACGCCACCAGTCACGGAGCCACCTTAGTGTTTGCAGCGTAATTAGCCCATTATTTGTTTATTTCGTTTAGTATCAGCAATTTAACCAACTAAAATTCAGTGGCTACAACTTAATTACTTGTGATAATTTACAACTTCACCTTAATGTTATCTCCGGGCGATACTAGATATTTTAATAACAAAATTAGGAACACAATTCCGTAACTTCACATTCGTTGAAGCACTTTCAAAATTAAAATGTCAAGCCTTAATTAAGAAGTTGAAAGTTAGTGTTCGTAGGGCACTTGATTTTATTACACATACCGAGTGCTGCAATGATATCAAATCGTGCCTCTATACAGCAAAATGGTGGCAGTAAGATCTCTTCTAACAACATTTCGAAAACTCGACGCTAAGGGAACTGCAGTGCTATAATAGTTATTTATAATATAAGTGTTAGAAGTGAGATTTTATTTTGTCAGTGGGGAAAATTGCGGATGGAGCGCTAGCGAGGGGATCGACACCACGAACAAATATTAAATATGTCGTGAGGGGTTGAAGTAGTTAACTTCAATTTAAAAGTCCACTTTTACTAACAATCGCACAAAAAGCTGATATTTATTGCTTGTTTCTACGCCACAAATTATATTACCTTCAAAACATAATTCTATAAAAATTTTAAAAAAATATAAATAAAAGTGTAGTGTCATAATGAAGTTCTGATTAGCAGTGTTCTTGATTGCCTGGATCGTTGGTTACTACATTGATTTAAACAGTTTGTTGCAATGTGAATATTACTTTTTTAAATAAGTAGCTACTTCTAGTATATACCGTACACCTTTAAGATAGTCCTCTATGGGCATCAAATCAACATGGAATAATACCATCAAATTAAACATAAATACATGGCATATTACAATTATTATGGCACACTACTTAGTTGCTTATGATAAGCAGCAAGTTAAAAATTTATATAAATCAATCAGCGGAGGATTCGCCCGAACATCTGAAATTTTTGTGGTTCCCTCTGAAACTGTTATGTTGTTTATTACTGTGGAATTAAGTTCAGTAAATACAACCGTTTGTGGAAAACAATAACATTTCTTTCATTTCTTTAGAACACACGAACAAAATACAACATATACAAATTGTGAGTAACCTGGTTTTCGATACTGAATTATTTATTAAATAAAGACCTTGGAAACTGACGTTGGTCTCGACTTTCCTCCAAAATAATACACGTCGGTATATGCAGAAAATGTGATATTAAGTCAAGTGATATTACGCGAAGTGAATGAAGTGAACTGATGTTACGTAAAAGTAAAAGTCAAATTAAAAGTGATCTCGAAAACTAAGCTATTGCACTTATATATAGTGCGCCTGAATGGAAGGGACATTTCCTATTCTTTTGAGTACAATAGGATTGTCCAGCTAAGCTCCCTTTTCTCTATTGTAGCACAAGAGATTGAAATCTTCAGTCGAAAAGAACTTTTCCTTTTCTAGCGTTTACAACTATATTGTCGACCGGGCTTGATTTTCCCTTTTCGCCTGTTTTATTGTTATTTGGGACAAAAGGGTTTGTTCGCCGATATTCCTACCTTTACGACATAACCCCGGCTGTTATAGAAATTTCATCGTGAACGTTTAGACAATTTAGTTTTGATTGTTCAACTCGACGACATAAATCACCTTTGACATTACAAATGTTTCGTATTGCACGCCTACAATTGATACTTTCTCAAAACTGACACCACGCGAACTCCACTTATTTATTAACTGATCTAGTACTACACTTTAAGCCACATTTTTGTTTATGGCCTTTTCTTGCACGACAGACGTTTTCAGGCCATTCATCACCGCTACGCTACAAAACAAACATACATCGAGCAGAAAAAGAAGCTCTAGAAGAGAGACAAACCAGGAAAGGAAATAAAACCTATTGCTGGAATAAAACTGCCACAGGCAACCCTTAAGAAAATCGTATGTAAGGTGTAATCGAGAACATAGCTATAAGTAACGAACGCAAAAATAAAAAATTAAATTGCGTAACTCAAATTCAAGTTCCAAACGATGCAATGACTATTACAGTCCAATCATTGAGATGTATGAAAAATAAGAAAGTTGCAGATCCAGAAAAAATATCAATGAAGTTCAAATACGCACACTTAAGGAGCTCTTGAATAAATGCCTGGTTAAATAGGAAGATATCCCCATAGACTGAAAACAAGCAAAGCCAGATTTATAAAGGTGAGGGAGAATGGAAAAACTAAAGAGGAATTACTATGACTATATCTCGATGAGTCGACTGTTCCGGCGAATTATAAAATCCAGACGTTAAAAGAAAATGGAATACATCGAGAAACAGAATGGTTTTCGAGCCAAACATTATATTTTAGCAAGAAACTGTTCGAGATACTAGAAGTGCAACGATACCAACACCATAATGAAAGTTGGAAACTATGGTGGCTCGTGGACAATTGTGATGGTAGAGCCAATCACCGAACGTAAAATGCATTTTCTACTCCTTTATTAGTAAATTACTCATTAAGCACTGTTTACTTGATTAGTAAATTCGTTGTTACAAACAGTGTTACGTAATGACTAACACGTATTTTTTATTACGTTACAGTTAACTTCAGCAATACGTTCACATGTCGAAGTCGAATCACATCTGGCGTCTGTCAAATTCAATGAATGTGATTATTGTCATTTATTCGTTTTCGCCGTTCTCGTAATTCTGATTATATTTCCTATGTCGTAATTGTTCCGCAAAGTAAACAGACTTGTAGTACAGCTTGCAGTTTCCATTTCAAATTAAATCGTAAAAAGGCAACATAAAAATGTCCGCTGATTCAGACTGTGACGAAAATTAAAGGTGGTGGAACACCTCCAGAGATAACAAATCTGGCAGAAGAAACGTCTAGTAACTTACTACCGTGCAAATCAAAAACCAGGTATGAGACTACGTATGAAAAGTTTATGAACTGATATGCTGAAAATAACATAAATTCTTATTCGGAAAATGTTTTAATGGTGTATTTCAGACATTTGACCCAACAGTTCAAGACATCGTCGTTGTGGGCTATCTATTCAATGGTCAGGAGTGTCTTAAACGTGCGAAACAACGTAAATATCGCTACCTATCCAAAATTGACAGCTCATCCAAAACGACAAGGATATGGTTTTAAAAGTAAAAAGTCGAAAATATTTACTCCTGGCCAAATAATGGAATTTATACATGCAGCACCAGATTCGGAATACTTACTGTCAACGGTACAGTCGCAACCAAAAAAACTTTTTTTGATCTAACTCAAAATGCGAAAACAATGGCTGACACTGACAATTCTAATTACTACATGTCAACAAAAATCATTATTGCGATCTAAACAATGACTTTTGATGACAATTATTAATTAGAATTGGCAGTGTCAGCACTTGTTTTCGTATTTTAAAAATGAGGTAAAAAAGTGTCCCGTTTTTTTTGCCTCAACTGTAGGTACTTATTTCTTGTGCAATCATAAAAGAAGCAACTCTTGTTTTATTCTAGACTGTTCTAATTATTGAATAAGTGGAGCCTTCAGAAAGCAGGAACTGAAAAATCTACGAGTGACTGATATCGAAGACTGGAAAAATTCTTCATATCAAAATCCTTGATGCAAAAACAAAAATAACTAGATCGTTTGTCATTTCTGGAACATTCTATAAGATATGCAATCAATATATCACACTACGTCAGCGACTGAATGGTCCTAATGTAACCCAGTTTTTTTGTTAATTATCAAAAGTGTAAATGTACTCGACAGGTGGTTGGGATTAGTAAAATAGGAAATGTCCCTAGAAAAGTAGCGGAATATTTAAAATGGTAATTCAGCGGCCTTTACTGAGCATTGCATGAAACGGACTTCGGCAACTATTTTAGTGGATGCAGGAGGAGATTTGATGGCGTTAAAGTGACACGGATGGTGGAGATCGCCAACAGTTGCTAAGGGCTACGTTGATGATTCCCTAGCAAACGAAACTTCAACAGCTACACGGATTCTGAACTCGATTGAAAATAAACCAATGACACAAACAACAATCTGGGCCCAACTTCATCACTTACGTACTAAAAATACCAAAAATACAGTTGAAAACATTGAAATTGTCCCCACTCTTCAATAACCCCTTCAACATCTCAAACAGTGCAAGAAAAGAAGCTAAAACACCTTTAATTATTCGAAACTGGCATAATTTTATAATAAATTAGGTACCATTAATTTTATTTCAATAAAATTTGAGGTTAGAGGAAAGTTTTTTGTTTAGAACACAATTTAATTCAGTAGATATGGGGGGCTATTCGGTAACTCGTATGTTAAAATTTAACAGGCTGTTAATATTTTCGACCAATAAGGTTCCTTAATTTTGAAAAACTAGATTAGGGTTGGTTGAAAATGTTAACACCCTGTTTAATTCTAACATGCGGGTCACAGAATAGGCCCCATGATACTGTGATAATTTAAACACTGAATGATAGTTAGAGGAAGGAAAAAAAATAAGTGTCGTAAAAAAGGTATAGTACATTACTCTAGTTGTAAGATAATTAGGCACTCGTGGAATTACGTTACTCGCCGCTACGCGGCTCGTACGCAAACTTTCCACTTGTGCGTAATATGCTTCTTACAATTCTCGTTATGTAATATACTATTTCCCACGCCCACATCATTCAGCCGGTCGATATCATAACGGACGTGTGTGCTATGAAAAAATGCACTATTCACAGTTATACAGTGGGCTAAATATGTAATTTTGACCTAAGAAGTGCTGACAATATGTAATTTTAACCTAAAAACTACTGAAAATACGTCATTTTGACCTAAAAATTACGGGCAATCTACTGACATTGTCAGTAAATTCTCTACATTTCAAAATTGTGTTATTTAATCAGATATATATATATATATATATATATATATATATATATATATATATATATATATTCAGTACATTCCACAGAGAGGGATTTAGCTATTTGCCATAACGAAACTGAAAAGTTTTGCCGTTTTTCTCGTCTTATTGAATTTACATAGTGCCCAACTTAAATGTACAGCACGTGACAACTAGCTGAAGCTCTGAGAATTGGTTGCGCAGTACTCTTAAGCCGAGTTGGCGGGGAGAATTCAGCTCTGACAAAATTGGGTTCGAGTGAAGATCAGTTGTTGTAACCATCTTCACTCGAACAAAATTTTGTCAGAACTGAATTGTCCCTGCCAACTCGGCTTAAGAGTACTGCGCTTCCAATTCTCAGAGCTTCAGCTACTTGTCACGTGCTGTACGCAGCTTTAAGCAGGTGAGTATGCAACACATATTACATTTCAATGTCAAATGGTGTATGTGTTGCATACTCACCTGCTTAAAGCTGCGTACATTTACGTTGGGCACCCTGTATAAAATACATGTGATTGACGGCGTTTCGATGAATTCGGTAATAAATCTTACTTCTTAGAACTGCAAGGTTTTGAAAAAATGCCTTCCATTGTCTGCAAACAGCTGCTTTGTTTGTTCAATGCTACCTAAAGAACAGAGGCCTTCGCTTTCGGGAATCACGGGCTTGTGACGTCAGCAAACGAAGGCGATCAGCATGGCCGTCACGTGAGCCGCTCGACAGATCATAGCTGCATGTTGATTGCAATGATAAATGAGGTTTTTTTAATAGAAAAGTCACTTACTTTCTTTGTTAGTGTTTGGTGGTGTGCGTGTGAGTAGTTTACCATAGTATGGCACAAAAAAACACAAATAATCGTTACAGGTAGTTGTGAAATAAATGCATTGTCACCGCATAGCGATTTGCTAGCGTTTCGAAAGTTAATTACTGCTATACCAAGTGTAGACTTGACTTCAAATTCTTAAGAAAACATTATATAGACTATAACGGAGCTGGTTTTGAAATTGTTTACAGATGTCTTTTTCTTCCTCTTACATCAAGCCAGTGGCCTGTTTATTCTACAAAATAGTGTTTCTATGAGACCTCTTTACACATAAGTCGAGTAGGTGGCTAGCCTTGCCCGTCGGAATGGAGGAAGAGTTCGCTTGTTAGGTGTTATCGACTACCGCAGGTGTTAGCATGGTAGCCGAGGCCCGTACGATTTTAAAAATACTTCTGCAGTCGCCAATAATCACCCGGGCCTGCCGCCTAAGGGTCGAGTATTTTCTCGTGGGGCGAAATTATTTTTTATCTACGACAGTGTGTAAAATTGCCTTTTAGTTGGCAGTTTTAAATTTGTAAAACGACTGTTTAATAACATGTTTTCATTAGTTTACGTCGTCAGTAGTAACGTGTTTAAAAGATTTCATTAGGCACATTGTCAGTAGCAACGTGTTTTAAAATTTTTAAAACACGCAAAATTACGACCGGTTGCTGGTAACCCTGATTTACATTTACATGTTTTTTATATTTACCGTGTTTTCTAGATTCTATCGTAGATAAAATATTGTACGATACACATGCGTAAAGCATCTTTAGTCACTCACGGGGCTTAAAACGCGAGTGAGCGAGCGTTTTAACTCTACCCCACTCGTGCCTAACGAGTAGCTTGGCGCACTTGTATCGTAAATTACTATCTTGAGCGAAAACGCAGAAATCGACGAAAAATTTGAAGCCACGTTATGAACTTACTGCCAATAGACTCTCAAGATGAAGAAGGCCAAGAAGAAACTCATGACTTACGACTTATATAAGGATGTGAGTGATATTGTTAGTTCCTCTTCAGGGGTTGGCGAAGACCTGTTCAAGGAAGGTTTTTCTTCCAAATTCCCACAATCAGAAGAGGTGGTTGAAAGGGGACCATTTGTTAAAGTAACAATGGGTGCTAAATCTGCTGTTACTAAAAAGTCCCTTTGAGTTGCCTTTTGGAAGAATCTAAAACCAAAGTCAGTACGGATCGGTTACGGTGATTTATTGCTACTTCAAAATAATAGCGAGTTCGAATTGAGCCTTCAACGCAAACAGACGTATACCGCCATCGCTGCTAACCTCGAGTGTTTTGTTGCAAAAGTGTTGGCTGGCGTGGTAAGCCTGAACGTTTCAATTCACACCACTAAATAAAACTATATAAAGCGCGGGTCCCTTCGGGCGAACCTTGCGCCCAATCTCATTCCTTACAGACCTGGTTTTTATAGATTTTGAGCTTAGATCAAAACACGGCATTACGTTCTTCTCAAAGCAACAATTTTCTGACTCCCACGAAGAGAACAGAAAACTGTGATTTCTTAATTTTTGTGTTCGGTTGTTGTGACATCGTCGCAGTCTTCCAACCGGTATATTGGTTCTGTCTTGGGTCCACAAGTTCAGGCTTGTTCCTGGGTCTTGCTTCGAAAGATACTACTCTTGAGGTCTTCGGAAATTAAATGACCACGGTTTGACGTATGCCGTTCAACAACGTCCTTTTGTAACTAGGTACGTAACCGGAATTTAAATGAATGAAATATAAAATTGCATAAAATAAACCAAGTTATAAGTATATTGTTACAAAACCTGTTTCGTAAAAAGGTAAAAGGTCCAGGGTCATTTCACTTCCCTCAACTGGGGGCGGGCTACTATAGGAATCTTGCGTCCCTTTTCAAGCGAGAATTCGATGGACGAGAAAAAGGAGAGGTGTAGAATTGAAGAAAGGCCAGGAAAGGTGGAAAACTACTGGCCCGGCATCCGCCTCACTCTCTTGACTCAGGAAAACCACCTAAAAACCTGAAGCAAAGCAAATACTCACGGGAATCGACCTCAGGACCTCCCGAATGCTAAGTAGGATGCGAACTATCAACCTACAGAGTTCGGTATATTTCGTAGAGGTCTTGCCATATCTCAGCGACTACAAATGCGCAGTGGAGCAAGGGAGACAACTGTAGAGCGAGACGCCCAAATGGTGTTTTCAGTAAAAGCTAAAAACATCAGGCTAGCTTGCAGGCGCGAAATTTAAAATAGGTGGTGTCAATATTTCGTGTTTATTTGATAAAACTGTTTTTTATAATAAACGGAAATATAAGTAGATAAAGAACACAAAAACTAACTTATAAGCACGAAAATAGCAAACGATATCAAACGCAGCAAAATCGCAATGATATTTTCAGGTTGGTCTGTAGCCTTGCTTATGACGTATTTACAGAATTTCGATCACTGCGCAGGGTCGCTGAGATATGGCAAGCACTCTAATAGGAATATTTTTAAGTTAGGTTAGTACACACACACACCCACCAATACCCACAATGTAAGAATCTTGTATAAAGAACTCAGAGAAGGATTAAAAAGCGTTTTCTTTGATGTTTTCATTGCTGATGTTAACAAGGTTCCACAGAAACCCCATTACTGACAATTCAAGAGAAAACTGAATTGAAAATGAACCCATGGTAGATGACGGTAATAGTTATTTACGGTATAGGTTCGGTAAATGAATGTTTACACTAGGTACGACTCCGATGTTGATTGCCGCGGCGACGAAGGGGCCAAATCTAGAATTTCTAAAGGAGTAGGTAATTTGAAAAATGTATCAGACGTATAATGTAACGGTTGTTCATTTAAATTTATAATTAGAGTCGCCTGTGATTCGTGTAGTACTGAAGTGTATTGTCAAGCTATGTCAAATTCTAGATTTGCGTCAGTCTGTGTCAAATAATAAACAAAACCTAACTTACGAACCTCGAATTTAACATAGACTGGCAATACATTTCAGTACTGCCAAACGTATAACACGAATCACATGCGACTCGAAATATAAATTTAAATGAACACCGGTTACAACGCTTTATTTCTTACTGTGTCGCATTTTGTATTCTACGTTTCTACCGGGTGTAACAATTTTCTTGGTTATAGTGCACAGCACAATAGGAGGTACAGAAAATTAGATCATTATTTGTAAGCACACGCAGCATCACCCATTTTCCCAATAGATGGCATCGTTTTTACTGTTTTACGTTGTAATTTGACACGGGAATAAAGTGATGCACCAAGATTTATCGCACGTTTACATTGACTCACACGTGCTTTTCTAACAACGAATCGGAGATGGAAACTAAGGGTTGGGGGCACATTTAAATCGAATTTAGAGCTGTTTTTACAAAATCAGCATATTCCAAAACCTTATCGTCGTCGCTAATTGGCCAATTTGTTTAGCCTCCGCAATTTTCAAGTTTTCTCCAACCGATAATGATAGCATTGGTTCTCCAGCCGATAAGAGGGCTTGCGCAATTGCAATAGCTAAATTGAGCATAAAGGTTCTGGTTGGTCCCACTTCAACACACAAATTTATTTGCCTTTGTCGTGAAGCTGTTGGCCAATATGCTGTTTTTACAAGAGATTATCAGGCGCTCACCAAAAGGGCGTGCTATCGCCGGCGGTTATTTCCAGTTCATCTCCTGTGAAAGACCGGACGCTAGCGCAGTCAAAACACGACTTATCGCACTTTATTACAAGATAATTGCTCTGACATCTTTTACTGCACGCTGCGTGGGCCCTTTATTGGCCGCGGGACCCCGTTAAACTGAAGACACGCACCTCTCATATCGCGCTCTTATCGGGAAATTAATGTCTGATAAGAGTATCAATAAACAATACTGGAGTTATGAATGAAATATAAAAACATCGGATAAGTTACACAATATTACAGATTTACACAAAATTGTGTGGAAGTGGAACAGAAAATATCGAAAGCGTTCTTCATTGCTGCTACGGTGTAAAGAATGACTAGAGAGCAGTAGCCGGGATAGGAATCATCGCGACGAAAGAATTAGTAAGAAAATAGTATCATGGGAACCGCTAAGTGAAAGAATAATAAGATTACACATAGAATTATTTCGACGACAGGTAAAAATATTAGGAGTAGGTATATGAACCAACTGATGATAGACCTGTGAACGAAACACAAGAATTCAGAGAAACTTTAAGAGATGAAATTGTAAAAGTGAGACAATCCCAAGAACTAATAATAGCAGATGACTTAAATGGAAGGATCAGAAAAAGGAAAATGATAGCACTGCGGGACCATTTGGAGAGGAAGTTGTCCATGACAATGGAGAGAGAATAACAGAGTTATCTCTGAATAACGAATGGATTTTACCGACATAAAGACATTCATAGGTGTACATGGGTGCAGGAGACTAGAAACCTTAAATCGATAATTGATTATATTATAATAAAAAACAACTATGCCGCAAATGGTTAAGCTCCAAAAGACAAGAGGGTCTACTGCAATAAAAAGAAAAGAGTAGAGAAGTAAAAAGACGGCTGATGAAGGAAATAAATGAAGAACGGAAAAGAACGTGTTTAAAGGTAGACCAGTATATTTGGGGGGGTGGAGGGGGGGGGGCAAGATGCACATGCTCATGGAGTAATGGCGACTACTCAAAGCACTCAGAATAAACTCAAAGGAAAAAGTATATGTACTATATTGTATACAAATGGACCAATTGGAAGCATACTATCAAAATTTGCTGACCGAAAAACACCCGCATTCATAGAACGTACGAAAACCATACTACCTCAGAACATGAAAACATAACAATAAGCCAACAAGAAATTAACACAGCAATAAAAACAATAAAGAACAATAAGTCAGGAGGACCAGGAGGAATTGTCTCTGAACTGATTAAATACGGGTCAGAAAAACTGTTTCGCATGATGCAATAGTATATTTCAAACCAAGGTAAGAAAGTGCAGTCTTGCATACCGAGCGCAAAGTTTATAAACCGAGCCGAAGGCGAGGTTTGTAATTGCGCAAGGTATGCGAGAGCACTTTCTTAACGAAGTTTGAATACTATTTTTTTAAACTCGTGGACATTTCTTAGCTTTTGTTGATGGCTTATAACATTTCAAAATTACCATTGTGTATCCTTTTTATGTATTTTCATGCATGTATGTTCTTTTCCATAGTATCTGTATTTTCATGTAAACTGTTTGGTTTTTATTCCTAGCAGGATTTGCATGTATAATTACTGAATTATAGGTGATAACAAGCTGGCCGGAATGAGCTATATTGATTTTGGCCTTAGCCATACTGATGTAAAAACGGGTATTGTGCATCTACGACTGAGTTAACTAGCAAACAAAGGAAAATCTAAATTCATAGTAAAGTAGAGTATAGGGCTGAATAAAAGTACCATTACAATATGTGAAAGTTTTTATTTAAGCAGCTGGATGTTCGTCTTTACAAACTGTGAACTCAAGCTGAATTCATAAATTAGTAATATTTTCTGTTAACATTTATAAGGAATACTATTCTAATCTAAATTTAAACACTTTTGCCCAACACAATCACGATGTTGTGATAATATTTGAAATTGTCCTGACTTTAAGGCATTACGATCCGAGATCCGAGTGTTTCCTTAGAATATTTCACCATTAATATTAATAAAACTATAAAACATTCACTTTTACAGCATACTAACTTAAATGATAAAGAAAATAAATCAGGCAAAGAGCTGTAAAGAAGATGACAAATTATGATGGAACAGTGGATAACTATGGAAATAATAGAAGCGATGAACATAAGAACGACTTTGAAAAGATGGACATTTAATAAGGTAGGGAAATTAAAGCAGCAAAAGAAAAATAGATGAAGACTAAATGTAGAGACACTGAAAAACTCCAGCGTAAATAGTTGAAGTTCAATATACATAAAACAGTAAAAGAGGTGGTAAAATATAAGAAAAGGGTTCCTTGTACTCTCGAAAATTCTGAAGAAAACTCCTTACTGATAGAAATTTAAGAAATTAAAAAACAATGGAAAACATACATTAAAAATTGTTCCCAGATAACAGAAATAATACGTTTGAAACTACAGAAGTCATGAGGGATACTCCAACAATATTAAAGTCTGAGATGGAAAGTGCAATTAAGATAAATGAGCATCTGCACCTGCCCAGGTGCACATGAAATTCTGACTGGGTGGCTTCAGCTGCGATGAAGACATCACACAGATCACGACATTGCTCAATGAAATATGATAATGCACAAATACTCACAGATTGACTTAAATCCAACGTTATCCCTCTATATTTGCATAGAAAGTTGACCATCTGTATAGAAATTCTTCGTGCAGCGAAACCTTTGAAATGTAGATAAGTACAAGGATGCTAAGAATTTCCTGGGCAAGAAGAAAACAAGTAAAGAAATGCTATACAGAACAGGCTACAACATTTTGCAAAACGCCGAAAACTCGAGATACGCACTGTGCGTTGAAAACAATAAGCTCAAAGAACCTTCCTTACTAAGAAATATTCGTTAATGCATAGGGGTTAATACCACACTAACTTTTCCACGTAGCCCATAGCCGGGAATAATTCAATAAAATTGTGAAAATGGATAAAGAAGAGCACTTTAAGAAGACTCGCACCAATCGTCTGACTCGTATGACAAAATCCTTAGATTTTAACTAGAATTGCTGCGTTCTCAACTATATTCGGTGTTGATATCGGAAAGGCATTGTCTTGATAATCTTTTTATAGATATGTTAACGCAGCTGCTCCGCTAATTGCTAACATTAGTAGTTATGGTTCTACTAGAGCTATCAGTTGGTTACTAATTAGGAAATTATTTATGTTAAGGGATTTAGATTATTGGGAACATGGCTCAGTCACGAGTTTCGACGTGCCTCGATTAGAGTAAGAAAAGTTTCAAATTCTTCTTATTACAATGCAGAATTTCCTTCACCTCCCTATAGAGGGATAAACTTACTAAACACAACCCTAAAACTATTAACCAAAATAATAACAAACAAAATTAATACAATAACTACACCCGAAGAAGAACAACAGGGTTTTAGAACCGGAAGGTCATGCACGGATGCAGTGTTTGTTCTTCGACAATTAACAGAAAAATCATTAGAATATAATAAACCAGCTTACATTTGTTTTGTAGATTTGCAAAAAGCCTTCGATCGAGTGCAGCTTAATGATGTAATTCACCTTTTATACAATAGAGCAATTCCGAATAAACTTATCAAAATCATTGAAAACATATATATGAATAACAGAATACAGGTTAAAATAAAAGATAAACTAACTCCCCCCATAAATGTCAACAATGGAATAAGACAAGGCGACTCTCTGAGTCCGTTATTATTCAACTTACTTAACAAGCCTACGTCTATGCTCAGCGGTAGGGTTACTGCAATGGCGTCGGCGTAAGAAGGGGTGGTTGGGCGTTACCCTCAGCTAGACACTGGATTTGATTGGAACAAAGTTTATTATATTTACACATACAAATAAGCTTATAACTAGGTAACATTTATATACAGAAAAAGAAAAGAAAATGGCGGATTGGCATCCGCGATTGGAAGCGGGTGTGGTCCTTCGGAGGCGGGGCCGGCGGCTTCCTCCTGCGGTTGCAGCGGCGGCGGTGGCGACTGGCGACGGGGCGGCGAGCTGAGAGCAGCGGCGGCGGCAACGTCGGCGGCAGTGCGGATCTCCTTGGCGGAGGCGGCGGCTGGCGGCTTCCTTCGGCGGTTGCAGCGGCGGCGGTGGCGACTGGCGACGGGGCGGCGGGCTGTGAGCAGCGGCGGCGGCAACGTCGGCGGCAGTGCGGATCTCCTGGGCGGAGGCGGCGGCTGGCGGCTTCCTTCTGCGGTGGCAGCGGCGGCGGTGGCGACTGGCGACGGGGCGGCGGGCTGTGAGCAGCGGCGGCGGCAACGTCGGCGGCAGTGCTGATCTCCTGGGCGGAGGCGGCGGCTGGCGAAAGTGGCTTTCCAAAGACGGCAGGCAGCAGAGTCCAATGCGTAGGATTGGCTCTGGAGCTGCTAGCTGGTCCTGGAAGCTGAAGTGGCTCGAATCCCAAGTCCCACGAGGACGGCAGACAGCAGAGTCCAATGCGTAGGATGGGTTCTAAGTCCACGAGGGTGATAGGCTCTGGAGAGGCTGGAGCTGCTAGCTGGTCCTGGAAGCTGAAGTGGCTCGAATCCCAAGTCCCACGAAGACGGCAGACAGCTAAGTCCAGTGAAATGGATCGGCTCTAAGTCCACGAAGATGCGGCAGACAGCTAAGTCCAGTGAAATGGATCGGCTCTAAGTCCACGAAGATGCGGCAGACAGCTAAGTCCAGTAGATGAAACGGCTGGTGGTCCTGGAGCTGAAGTGGCGGCTGGTGGACTCTCCTTGGCTGAGTTGCTGCTGGTTCGACTCTCCTGGATTGAGTTGCTGCTGGTTCGACTCTCCTGGATTGAGTTGCTGCTGGTTCGACTCTCCTGGATTGAGTGTATTTTTCCAAGTCCCAGGAAGGCGGCAGACAGCTAAGTCCAGTGAAACGGCTGTTGGTCCTGGAGCTGAAGTGGCTGCTGGTAGTCCTGGAAGCTGAAGTGGCGGCTGGTGGTCCTGGAAGCTGAAGTGGCGGCTGGTGGACTCTCCTTGGCTGAGTGAATTCTTACTGCCAGCGTCTGACTATTTAAAGGAGCCAGTCCTTTGTCCAACGCGATCTCGACGCTCATTGGTCGAAGTAGAAGGGATGTTTTGCCCGATTTCGATATATTTTGTAATTATAGCATTTAATTGAGCGGCGTGATCAATTAGCGACTTGGTTTTAGTCGCAATCAATAGTTGATGAAATGCCGAGTCTAACGACACCCAATTTGCTATGATTTGAGTAAAAAATTAGCTCAACTTGGAATTTTTAATGCAATGTTCCGCGTAAAGCTTAATTAAGTATTTTTCTTATGGCGTGTGTTAAAAAGTTTATTATGCTTTGATCGGTTGCGCGCTATTTTTATAAGATTATTGAGACCAATTACGCTTTTCTGGGATGCTTCCTTCGTTAATTAAAATTTAATTTGTAATCTGCATCTTTGCTCGCTGTACTCGGTCGTGGCCCCTGATTTCTTCGTTACAATATGCCTTTCCTCGGGCCGCTGAACTCTCGGCCGCTCTCCCGGGCGCGAGTTTGGCTGCCTGATGGAAAAATTGCTTTTTCTCCACCTGTATATGTGCTATCGCTCTGTGGTTTGTTTTAATAGGTAGCGGTTAATTTTTCCTATCTTCTGGTATCCTTTATGTGTGATTAAAACAGAGCGCACTCTGTTTAAAGGGCGTTTTAGTGAAAAATTCTTAATTTAATCTGCAAACATTCGTGAGGCGCATTTCGCTGGCTGTCACCTTTCTTGGCCGGCCGGCTCCAATAAAGTTTTATGGTTGCAATCTTGCTGCACTTTAGAAATTCGTTGTAAGGACACTTATTTTTATGATTTTAGGGTTTTGAAAGATACTTCTGCGTAGGATCGCGGCGGTTTGTTAAACAGATGTAATATTCTTTGTTCTTCGGGCGCCTTTCGGGCGGCGTACGTTTCCTTTGTTTTTATTCGATCTGTTTAACGGTTCATATCAATTCCCCCCTCCTTTGGCGTCCGCGATCCGGGCACAAAAAAGTTAGGGAGAGAAGAGGCGGAGTTGGTCTGCGTGAATTTTTCTCCTCGACAACGTCTAACTGGCTTAGCGGCGGATTCCTCGGTGGTACTGCGAGATATTAGTGGCCGGTTATCCATAGACGCCCTTGTGAATCCTCACATGGTGATGTTTGGCTGCGAGCCGCATGATCCTCTGTAGCAGGTTGCGGGAACCGGGGGGATCTTTCCTTTGCGGGTTCGCTGGCCGTCATACATCTTTGGACTAAGCGGTCTCTGAATCCCTGTGGAATGATGCGCTGCTCGGTTGGAGGTATCTCGATGAGCGAGATGTTGGGCCGTTGAAGGTCGTTGTTGGGGCCTTGGCGGCGGTGAGAAGCGTTCCGATGGAAGGTGTCGTCAGCCGGGACTCGTGGGGGCGGTTGTCGGCCTGGGGTGTTAGAAACTTCGGTCAGGACTCCTGGTACCTGGGGCTCGTGTCCAAGCGAAGTCCCTTGGAGCGTGGGCTTTTTCACGTTCTGGAGCAGATCTGTGGCTGGGCGTACTTCGCCAGTACACGGCTGGTGCGGGCGGAAGCTTGGGGGTCCAGGCGCGGCCAGATCGGTCCTCGGTGACATAAGCGCGATGCTAGGAGTTCGGGGTCTTGAAGTGCGTGCTTAGGCGGAGTCCTCTCCTTGACGCGGAGTTCCTATCCTTCTAGGTGACCCGACTTGCTGACGTGGAGACGGCTGAGGTGGGACACCTTGTTCGGGGGCTGCTAGGGATGATCAGACGTGTTGACGTTTGGGTGAGAAGCCAGGTGGATCCTCGTCGTAGAAGGTGCCGTGCTTGATCTTCCGGAAGTGGGAGCGCGTGACCAGGCGAAGTATGGCGGCGTTGCGGCAGTCCTCACGTGCTGAGCCAATCTGCGGAAGGATACACCTCGGCGGCACGCGGTGGGTGCGGGTGGAGGCTTGGGGCATCCTTTGCGCGGACAGATTGACCCTCGGTGGTGGAGGTGGCAAGTCCTAGCTTCGGGGACCTGGGGCGCCTGTTCCGGCGGAGTCGTGAGCTTCGGCCTTCTAGTGAGCGTGCTTCTCTGTTGCGCTTCTCGGCGAATTTGCGCTAAGTGCAGGTGCTGGAGTGCCTGCAGAGAGTTGGTGGCGAGCTTCTGGCAGCAGATTGGCACTGCCGGCCAGAGAGCTGGTGATGAGCTTCTGGTAGCATATTTGAAGTGCTGGCCAGAGAGCTGGTGTTGGGGCCTTGGTGGCGATGGAAGCGCTCCGATGAAAGGTGTCGTCAGCCGGGACTCGTGGGAGCGGATGTCGACCTGGGGTGTTGGAAACTTCGGTCAGGACTCCTGGAACCTGGGCTCGTGTCCAAGCGAAGTCCCTTGGCGGCGTGAGCTTATTCACGTGCTGGGGCGGATCTGTGGCCGGGCTTCGGCGACACGCGGTTGGTGCCGGCGAAGTTTGAGGGTCCGGTCTTGACCAGATCGCTCCGCGGAGAAGTAAGCGTGATGCCAGGACTTCGGTATCTTGAAGTGCGTGCTTAGGCGAAGTCCTCTCCTTGACGCGGAGTTTCTGTTTCCCTAGGCGACCCGGGTTGCTGACGTGGAGGCGGCTGAGGTGGGACACCTTGGTCGGGGCTGCTTGGGCTAGTTGGACGCGTTGACGTCTGGAGAAGAAGCTAGGTGGATCCTTGTCGTAAAAGGGGCTGTGCCTGATGTTCCGGAAGCGGGCGCACGTGACCAGGCGAAGTATGGTGGTGTTGCGGCATTCCTCACGCGCTGGGTGGATCTGCGGAAGGATACACCTCGGCGGCACGCGGTGGGTGCGGGTGGAGGCTTGGGGTATCCTTGGCGCGGACAGATTGACCCTCGGTGGCGGAGGCGGCAAGTCATAGCTTCGGGGACCTGTTGTGCGTGTTCCGGTGGAGTTGTGGGCTTGGGCCTTTCAGCGAGCGCTGTTCCCCTGTTGCTCTTCTCGGTGAGTTTGTGCTTCGTGCAGGTGCTGGAGCTTCTGCAGAGAGTTGGCGGCGAGCTTCTGGCAGCATATTTGAAGTGTTGGCCAGAGAGCTGGTGCTGAGCTTCTGGTAGCACATTGGCGGTGCAGGCCAGAAAGCTGGTGATGAGGGATCCTTGAGATTGCTGTGAATCGTTGTGGATCATGGTTGTTGGTGGTGATGTTGTTGATGTTTGTTTTGGGCGCCACTGGGTGTTTTCTACCACTCCCAGAAGTGGTGTTGGTCGTCTTTATTCATCTCGGTTTGCACTGGGTTGAGACACTGTGGTGGTGTCCTCTGTCCACATGGAAACGGAGATGCGCTGTCTTCTGTGACTTCCGAGTGATGCGGGCTGACACTTGGTTGCGGTGTCTGCTGAGGTTATTTGTTGGTCCTCGGCGGAGTTGCGTCCATCCTTCTTCGTTGACTTCACCATTGTAGTGGGCGTGGCTTCCCTCTGATATCCACCAAAGGCTGGCCCCACGTTCCGGACGACAATTAACAAGCCTACGTCTATGCTCAGCGGTAGGGTTACTGCAATGGCGTCGGCGTAAGAAGGGGTGGTTGGGCGTTACCCTCAGCTAGACACTGGATTTGATTGGAACAAAGTTTATTATATTTACACATACAAATAAGCTTATAACTAGGTAACATTTATATACAGAAAAAGAAAAGAAAATGGCGGATTGGCATCCGCGATTGGAAGCGGGTGTGGTCCTTCGGAGGCGGGGCCGGCGGCTTCCTCCTGCGGTTGCAGCGGCGGCGGTGGCGACTGGCGACGGGGCGGCGAGCTGAGAGCAGCGGCGGCGGCAACGTCGGCGGCAGTGCGGATCTCCTTGGCGGAGGCGGCGGCTGGCGGCTTCCTTCGGCGGTTGCAGCGGCGGCGGTGGCGACTGGCGACGGGGCGGCGGGCTGTGAGCAGCGGCGGCGGCAACGTCGGCGGCAGTGCGGATCTCCTGGGCGGAGGCGGCGGCTGGCGGCTTCCTTCTGCGGTGGCAGCGGCGGCGGTGGCGACTGGCGACGGGGCGGCGGTGGCGACTGGCGACGGGGCGGCGGGCTGTGAGCAGCGGCGGCGGCAACGTCGGCGGCAGTGCTGATCTCCTGGGCGGAGGCGGCGGCTGGCGAAAGTGGCTTTCCAAAGACGGCAGGCAGCAGAGTCCAATGCGTAGGATTGGCTCTGGAGCTGCTAGCTGGTCCTGGAAGCTGAAGTGGCTCGAATCCCAAGTCCCACGAGGACGGCAGACAGCAGAGTCCAATGCGTAGGATGGGTTCTAAGTCCACGAGGGTGATAGGCTCTGGAGAGGCTGGAGCTGCTAGCTGGTCCTGGAAGCTGAAGTGGCTCGAATCCCAAGTCCCACGAAGACGGCAGACAGCTAAGTCCAGTGAAATGGATCGGCTCTAAGTCCACGAAGATGCGGCAGACAGCTAAGTCCAGTGAAATGGATCGGCTCTAAGTCCACGAAGATGCGGCAGACAGCTAAGTCCAGTAGATGAAACGGCTGGTGGTCCTGGAGCTGAAGTGGCGGCTGGTGGACTCTCCTTGGCTGAGTTGCTGCTGGTTCGACTCTCCTGGATTGAGTTGCTGCTGGTTCGACTCTCCTGGATTGAGTTGCTGCTGGTTCGACTCTCCTGGATTGAGTGTATTTTTCCAAGTCCCAGGAAGGCGGCAGACAGCTAAGTCCAGTGAAACGGCTGTTGGTCCTGGAGCTGAAGTGGCTGCTGGTAGTCCTGGAAGCTGAAGTGGCGGCTGGTGGTCCTGGAAGCTGAAGTGGCGGCTGGTGGACTCTCCTTGGCTGAGTGAATTCTTACTGCCAGCGTCTGACTATTTAAAGGAGCCAGTCCTTTGTCCAACGCGATCTCGACGCTCATTGGTCGAAGTAGAAGGGATGTTTTGCCCGATTTCGATATATTTTGTAATTATAGCATTTAATTGAGCGGCGTGATCAATTAGCGACTTGGTTTTAGTCGCAATCAATAGTTGATGAAATGCCGAGTCTAACGACACCCAATTTGCTATGATTTGAGTAAAAAATTAGCTCAACTTGGAATTTTTAATGCAATGTTCCGCGTAAAGCTTAATTAAGTATTTTTCTTATGGCGTGTGTTAAAAAGTTTATTATGCTTTGATCGGTTGCGCGCTATTTTTATAAGATTATTGAGACCAATTACGCTTTTCTGGGATGCTTCCTTCGTTAATTAAAATTTAATTTGTAATCTGCATCTTTGCTCGCTGTACTCGGTCGTGGCCCCTGATTTCTTCGTTACAATATGCCTTTCCTCGGGCCGCTGAACTCTCGGCCGCTCTCCCGGGCGCGAGTTTGGCTGCCTGATGGAAAAATTGCTTTTTCTCCACCTGTATATGTGCTATCGCTCTGTGGTTTGTTTTAATAGGTAGCGGTTAATTTTTCCTATCTTCTGGTATCCTTTATGTGTGATTAAAACAGAGCGCACTCTGTTTAAAGGGCGTTTTAGTGAAAAATTCTTAATTTAATCTGCAAACATTCGTGAGGCGCATTTCGCTGGCTGTCACCTTTCTTGGCCGGCCGGCTCCAATAAAGTTTTATGTTTGCAATCTTGCTGCACTTTAGAAATTCGTTGTAAGGACACTTATTTTTATGATTTTAGGGTTTTGAAAGATACTTCTGCGTAGGATCGCGGCGGTTTGTTAAACAGATGTAATATTCTTTGTTCTTCGGGCGCCTTTCGGGCGGCGTACGTTTCCTTTGTTTTTATTCGATCTGTTTAACGGTTCATATCATACTTATGGATGAAATAATAAAAAAAGTGAAAACTGGAAGAGGGTATAGAATGGGAAACAAAGAAATTCGGATATTATGCTACGCCGACGACTCGATTTTAATCGCTGAAAATGAAGATGACCTCCAAAGACAACTGCATCAATTCAATGCTGTAGCAAAAGAACTAAATATGTTGATTTCCGTTGAAAAAAACAAATGTATGACAACATCGAAGATACCCCGTAGATGCAAGCTTGAAGTGGACGGAAAAGTAATTCAACAGGTCATGAGTTTTAAATATTTAGGGATAGACATCACAAGCTATGGAGATACGGAAAACGAAGTAAGACAACAAGTTATTAAAGCAAATAAGATAGCTGGTTGCTTAAATGACACTATCTGGCGAAACAAATATATTAGTAAAAACACCAAAGCAAAGATATACAAAACAACAGTAAGACCCATATTAACATATACTGCCGAAACTCGACCAGACACAGCAAAAACGAAACAACTCATTCAAACTACAGAAATGAAAATATTACGCAGAATCACAAGGAAAACATTATTGGATCGAGAAACCAATGAAAATATTAGACAAGAATGCAACGTTGAGAATATTAATGACTGGGTTCACAAAAGAAAACAAGAATGGGACGAACACATTACAAGGATGTCCGAAGAAAGAATAGTAAGAATTGCAAGGGATAAGTCACCAACAGGAAAAAGAAATATAGGAAGACCCAGGAAGCGTTGGAGTGATAATCTGCACATATAAGAGGCAAAGTTGAAGAAAAAACAGGCAATTTAAGGCCTAATATATAAGAAGGAAGAAGAAAGAAGAATTTAAAATTACATTTTAATAACATAACGCCTGCCTCCCAAAGCCCTCCAAAATAAGGCGATCTGGTAGGGCTAAAATGCCAATGTATTCAATTTGATGATAGCAAATCAAGATGTGTACTAAATTCTTTAGAAATAAACAGCGTATGTGTCAAAACTGATGCACAACCAACCCTGCTAACCTCGAATTTGACATAGACGTACAGTGCCACCAACATAAACAGTGCCAACCCAAGAAAAAAATCACAACCATTTATGGTCACCCGGTATAATATAGAGGTTACAGTTTTTGGCAAATTTGCAAAGCTTGAAATTGGAAAACTGTGCGATGTCTACCTAAATGAAATCTGCTGAATGTGATCTGAGAATAAATGTATCCCCTAAAAAATGTTGCAAATGCCTTCATTAAGCAAAGATTCATATTAAAAACATGACACATTGATTTTGACACTCATCAAGACAGCAACAAAGCCATATCTTTCTGATCTAAATTTTAATAAAATCATATTGGTAATCAACTGACTGCTGATATTTGTAATTTGGGTTGTAGATTTTGCTCTATCTTGAATCTGAATGAACTATAGTACTTTAAGAAATCATCTGTATTTTCACCTTTATTAGCCACTGACTCAAGATTAGTTCATAAAGTTTATTACCATCTGACTGTCACACTAAATCTGAGATGTTATTAATATTATCTTTTGCTGCCACAGTGTTGGAGAATCATCTACAGTATCTATATGATATAAGTAATTACAGTTAGTTACAACTCAAATTTCAACATATTTGGGTAAAGAACGTAATACTTTGTAAGTGAGAAAAGACTTTGCTTAAAAACTAAACAAATCAATGTGTTCACTAACTGAAACGCTTGTAAACATTATACTAAAACCAGTGATTAGAGGTAAGTGTGAGTTTTTATAATTCTTTTCAATTCTTGTGAGCGATGGCCCCGCGAGCTAATGCTCGACTCTCAGGCGGCCGGCCTGGGTTCGATTCCCGGCGACTATATAGGATTTTAGAAATCATACGCTCTCCAGCTACCACGCTAACACCTGTGGTAGTGGTTAACCCCTGAAAAAAAAACTCTTCCTCGAATTTCGAAGGGCAAGGCTAGCCACCAACCTCACTTATGAGTAAAGAGGGCTCATAGATCGAGAACTTTTTTTATCTAAACAGGCTACTGGCCTAATGGAGAGAGGAAGAAGAATTCTTGTGGAACTCGAAAAAATATCGTACTATATTATGAATAAATAATCAGAAGAGGATTAACTGAAAACGATGCGGATTTTGTGTTAGGGAAACATCAAGACCCAAATTTCCTCCCAAATCAGTATTATTTACTTATCGTTAACTTTTAAGATTAGATTGTAGATAAATACCATAAATAAATACGAGTATATCAATAAGTAGATTTTTTCAAAGTTTCCGTGTAAGCCGATTTCTGTTGCTTTCTCCTTTCCTCTGTGCTTTTAATGGCTATACTTTGAGGCAGTCTGTTAAAATTAATCTATTTGTATTTATTTATTTTCTTACCTCTTTTCGTTTTGACAGTGGATGGAAACTGCTATTGTATTAGTTCAATTTGTTTCTTTCTCGGCGCTCCCCTCTAATCTTCTGTTCTACTCGCAAACACTCTTTGTACTTTTATTAATTTCGTTAGCACAGCCACTCCCTACGTTTCTATTTTATATACAATTCAAAAAATGTGTTTAAAATAATGGTGAAGAAACCGATGAGATACCCGACCAATTTAATAATGGCTGAACTTAAATTCTTGCTTATTTCTAAGCTTTATTAGTTAGCTGTTATTAAATACGCATATAAAAATCAAGAATGTATTTCTTTTAATATCATACACGTTGTAATAAACATGTAATGGCCCAACTAACTAGAATGAATAAGAAATTTGGTCAGTGCTCATTTCTTTACTATGCTCCCAAAATGTATAACAAATTCAATCAATATCTTTTAAATAATAAAATTATAATTACAAGTAATAACTTAATAAACCATATTAAAATTTTATTTATGTGCAAACCTGATGACAGTAGCAATAATTTATCATTGCGATATTTAAATAACCTGCATTTGATGCCATTCCAAAAAAAAAGAGTTATCAATACTCACACTACCTATGTGTTTATCTTAGATACTATTTTTTATTTACGATTAATAAAAATTTTCAAGTTTAATATTGTAAAAATTGTATGTAGAAGCACAAGTGATGATAATAAAGTTGTTATTATTATTATTACATACATTGTTTTTATTGTGCCGTTCTCGTTTGTTTCTCTTTCAGTATTTGCTATTGTTTTACTAGAACTTTCTCAGCTTTACAGGTTGCTCCTCCTTTGTTTCACCGCATATAAATTTGACTAGGATTTTTGAGCAACTTGCAACCCTACTTGTTTCTAAAAAGCCCACCCCTTAAAGATTCTTCTGTTTTTTTATAGCGAGTGTTTCACTTAAGGTGCGAACAGAGGGAAATAGCATAGGAAATCGTATATAGATTGGTGGCGGAAAATGTGAACATAGACAGTCTAATGAGTTAGAATAAAGTTTATGAGCTTTGTATGTGTTAGAGAGAAATAGTCATGTATGATTTAAAATCTAGTATCATAGGATTCAGTGTTTTCTGAAAACAAAACACCTTCATTCTGCGGATGCTAGACGTTAATCGCATATAAGCCTATTTCTGTTTAACGCATACAACACCCATAAACTGTATTCTAGCACATTGGACTGCCTATGTTCACATTTTCCGCCACCAATCTGTATATGCAGATTCCTGCTTGCCGTTTGAATTGATAGGGTTGATAGTGGTATCAATCGAGAGATAAAAATGCGCTTAATTTGATACTACTTTACTTGAATTTGTTACTTGTTTAAGAGAGAAATAGTTTAAAAACTGTAATAAATATTTTGCATTTTATTCACAAAAAAAAACACCAGTCATGATAAAATTTGTTTATGCCAAAATAAATGTTATTTTCTAGCAGTTATCAATTCACGTATTTAACTAATTACTATGAATAATATTGTTGAATATTCTAATGAAAAGAGGGTATTTATTATCACAAAAATTTACAGTGGCGTGAGTTTACGCACAGTTCGTGATTTAATTTCGGTTAAATTTAATAATCGACATATTCCATCTGTATCAACAATTGAAAGTCTTTGGTATGTCTTCATCCGCACTGAGTTATTTATTTTTACACTTATTTTTTATCCTTGTAAGACAATGTTTAGAGATAACGCTCATGTCGAAGGTCTTTATCAACTGCAATTTCTTCTCCGTATTTGTTCCCCATCTTTATTTTCGACGTAGGACTTATTCATTTATTTTTCTTTCCGTCTACGATATTTTTAATATACGGATGTAGCCATAATTTCAAGGCTTGCATTTTCTAAATGTTTCATAAATCGAGTTCTTCTTCTTCTTCCTCTTATTACATACCAGTGGCCTGTTTTAACCGCAAAGTGGTTCTATGAGCCCTCTTTGCCCCTTAGCCGCCGGATAGGTGGCTAGCCTTGGCCGTTGAAAGTGAGGAAGAGTTCTCTTGTTTAGGAGTTAACGACTACCACAGGTATTAGCGTGGTGTCCGGGAAGCGTATGATTTTCAAAATTCTTCTAGAGTCCGCCAGGATTCGAACCCGAGCCGGCCGCCTGATAGGCGAGCATTTGCTCGCGGGGTTGCTCGCGGGGCCATCCGCTCAAAAGAATTTAAAAAAATATTAAGTCTAATCAAGAATTTAAGCTTGTTAAGACCAGTTTAAAATCCCGCAGTTTAACTTCAAGTATCCGCGTTTTCCTGCATCCATTATTTCAATTATTAGCAATTCCGCGCTCTATTTTTAAATTCAAATACCGACGCTTCCCGCTCGTTCTAGTATAGTAAAGTTTTGATCGCTTACACGTGTAAGACCTGGCATAGGTGTTCTATCAGGCCACGTAGTAAAAATTAGTCTGGTAATTTAAACCCGCCCTACAGTAAATCCGTCGTCACATGTTTATCACGGTGTACCGCTTTTTGGCTTGAGCAAGCGGTTGTAATGTTGTACTAGACCGAATCGGTTGCATTAGTGGGATGGAGAAAGCAAGTGAAAGCCCCCCATACCCTTCTTTCTTCCGACCGCGTCTCGAGACATTAACCCAGCGGCAGCGTTACGAAGTGGTTGAGCTGTATCAACCCCACGGGGGCTTAGGCTGCCTTGGAGTGTTTTCAAAATTTATATGAAGCCGTTGTTCGTATGCTTTTTATGGTACGTTTCGTTGTAAGAGTGGTGTGTGGTTGAACTTCCCTTGGCGGGTGTGCGTTATTTCCGAACCAATATCCTCCGTTGTATTGTAGAACTAGGTATGGGCTTTGGCGGGTATCTACGAGAGAGGTTTTCCGGCGTGCCAAATCTGATGAGCTGTGGTAATTAAGTGTCGTTTTGCGCTTTAAAAATCCGGCCTTTTGGGGGCTCGTTTTATAACGTCGTTTCTACGGCCAAAATCTATGCTGTCCCTTTTATTGGCTTTATACTTTAGAGCATCTGTGCGACACACTTAGTAACTTAATTTTATGCGTGGCAACAAACATATTTGGAGCCTACGCACGTGACCTACCTCGAGAATAAACTGTCATCCTTGTTGCGTTATATCATACAGAATTTGTGCGGCTTGTTTACCTCTGCCGTTTCAATGCAATCAATGCACTTTTCTGTCATACCTAGCATTGTTAAGTAGATTTTAGAATTACTAACCCCCTTTACAACTATTCATGTCATAAATTTACCGGAATACATAAATGTTAATAAATTTGCATTCGTTTTTAACTTCTTGGACTGCTATTTATGATACTTATAGTTGTTGATGTACATGTGATATGCTTTCTTAGATTTATTAATTTTCAGGTGACCGGCAAAGCTAACAGACCGATCAAAGGTAGGTTCCTAAGCAGGTGGAACGTCATACACGACCGTCGAAGTGAAGTATCGGTCCTCCGACTTCGAATTTATACGAGGGCCGGCCGAAAACTTTCTCTTCCATTTTACCAATGAAAATCGTGGCGCCCATCCTCTCCCCTTCCCCTTATTTTGATTAGAATCAACCCCTGTTGTGACAGCATCGCGCTCTAAAATACGTCATGTTCGTTGAACCCCCTGTTCTAAGGTCATAAAAGTCGTTTTGTACTGTAAAAAGCTGCGAGGCCTTGTTGTATGCACATAATGTGGTAGTAAACTTACTTTTTGAGAAAAACATATCTGCAGTGAAATGATTAAAACTAATTCGAATATTTAGCTTGAATTTGCTCCATAGTTCTTGTACCGGGTGATTATAAATGCTTTTCCATTAAGTTCCCTTTGAAATATTTGTTATATGAATAATATGTTGGTGGCACAGTAAGTCTATGTCAAATTCGAGGTTATCAGGTTATGCTTGCGGTCAGTTTTGACACAGACTGACGGAAAACCTAACCTGCTAACCTCGAATTTGACGTAGACTTACAGTGCCACCAACATATTATGCATACAACAAATATTTCAAAGGAAACTTGATGGAAAAGCATTTATAATCACCCCGTATTAAGTAGTTTATTTGAACAGGTAGCAATATATTGAGTTTGTTTAAAGTATTGTTATGGTCGTTTCCGCTGATAAAAGTTGATAATGTTCTAAGGAATTAATTGTATCACGAGTTGCCTTGCCTGATGATGCAATATAAAATATTCCGTAGAATATTTTTTTTTTCAATTAAAATATATATTCAGTTTTCAAAGTATTTTAAAAATGGTATCTGGTGATTGTGCCTGATCAGTAAATACTTGTCAAGGGCTAGTTACACTTTTTATTCCTTATTTTCCTACCTATCTGAGATCAAGATCTTAAAGATTTTAATTTATTTATGATCGCGTCATGTTTTCCTCTAAGTGCATTTTACTCATACCTTTCATATATGACCACGCACTAAAAGATTAACCATAATGAGATCCTACTAGGGTTCATTGCCTTGTCTATTAGAAATATAAAATGCTTTTGTATGGAAAGCAACTAAGATAATAGAATTGCCGTGCTATTGTTAAACCGTGATGATTAATTTTTTGCTGAATTTTACGATATCATCTTTAGAACACAATAAAGCTGACTAATAGAAATGTGACAAATATTTTTACTGTAAACTAAAAACCACTCCATATAATTGTAATTAGGAGTTGCAGATTATTTTGTTTGCAGACATCCATAACTGTCAGTATAATTGGATTATTAGGCTAAACAAACAAATTCTCAAAGGTTTCCCAGTTCATGAAAAATGAGTTTTTAGATTTAATCAAATATTGCTACAATATTACGTACGTTTATAAGATTAAATACTTTCCATCCGCCTGTTTACCCACATTTAACCTATATTCCGGTTGCTGTGTGAAATCCCGAATAGTCGCAATCTCTCCTATCAACAATATGGCAAATAAATAATGGAATTACTAACCTAATCAGTGATGACAGCTAATTAATTAGCAGACGTAGCCAAAGTGCAAGTTCGTGAATCAAGGCTGAGATAACAGATTGCCAAAACAATAATTAATTATTATATTCTATAAAGTGTTTAGCCACATTTGTTTCAGATTAGAAAGAATACAATCGGACAGTAATTTTAAATTCACGGTTCTACTAACAGTTAATAAATTGTAAAACATATCAATATATCCTAGCATTATATAAAAAAAATCAAATTATACTAAATAGTAAATTCAATTAAAGTGTGAAATTATCATCAAAGCACAGGCTAAAGATAAAACTTAACCTGACATGAAGACATCAAAATGGAAAAGCAAGAAACAAATCGGACAGTTTCTTGAAGTTAGTACAAGAGTAGTAGAATATTCTGAAAACATGTCTATACTGTTTTTACCAATGAAAATCAAAAAAATTCTGTAAAGGGTTTTTTGTGGAGCTTCCCCAGCTCGAATTTGAATTGGATGAGTTTCTGAAGCGTTATAAAGCACCATTCTATTATGTCCCATTTGTGGTGTGTACCCTGTATCTGCTAGGTCTCATATTCGCCAATGATAAAGCCAGTGCTATGTGCAAATTATTACTATCACGGACGGAATTGAGAAAACTTGTTTTTAGTCATCTAGAGACCCTGAAACGTCAAGATCTGAAAAAATCTCGCAAGGTGAATTTTGTGATTACAATACTTCCTTCGTCTTTTAGACGAAAGAAGTAAAAAGAAGAAGAAGAAAGAATTGCTCACGATAGTTTGAATATGATAGATCTTAGAAGATAGGTAAAAATTTAGATAAGTACTAAGGAATATGAACTCGACGACAAAAACATGAGAACGAACATTCGAAACGAAACTAAAGAACTTTAGAAGCATGATAACTTACATATGCATATACAACTGAAAGAAATGACAAGAGAATGGAAAACTTCAAAATAATTGCAACAAAAAACAAAGCAACAGAAAACAAAAAAACTTAAGTTGTAGGAAACATGCATTCTTCTGAATGATTGTCTATTCAGAAGACCATGGAGTTTTTTGTATTCCTCCAAAATAAAAAAAGATGATGGAACACACACCATCTACCTTATGCAATGCGAGTATGTCTGAAACAGCATTTATACAGAACATATATCGTTGTAAACTTCCGTAAAGTTCCACTATTGCAATTAAAAAGCAAAATGTGTAAAAGGCTTTAGTCGGAACTTCCCTCGCCAGTGGAATCTGTAAAACTAAAAATTAAAGAAAGCAATCTATTCGAAGTCGTGCTCCCAGGCGCCATTCAAGTCAAATTCAAATTATATTTGCTTCTAGCTGCGGTATAAAGGAGGCTAAATTTTCCTGTCACTTTTACAATGTTTACTCCGTTGGTATTTGTCGAGTCTCATTTTTGTGAGGGTAACGCCTGCGTATGTGCAAATTACTGCTTATCTTTCCTTAGTGAAAGTAAAACAACATTTTATTTTTTAAATGCGCTCACCTTATATATATTTGATCAAAGGTATATTCGGTTTGGAGCCAGGTAGACGTATTATCTGCATGCAAAATATCGTTTTCATCCAGCAAACAGTTGTTCATGTATAACTATCGCCAACTGATAGGCGGACAGACAGATGGACAGATACAAAGACGGACAGTCAGAAAGGTAGACAGAAGGACGGAAAGATAGACAGACAGTCAGACAGATAGACAGCCGGAATTAAGAAAACATGTTTTTCGTGATTTAGGGACCCTTTAACTGCAAGATCTGAATAAGTCCCGAAAGGTTATTTTACTATTACAATACTTCCTTCGTCTTTTAGACCAGAGAAGTAAAAAAATCTGCTATCAGTACGTTTCATTATTGGTGATAAGTGATAACACACACATTTTAAATCGTTCTTGAAAACGAACCGACCAAGAAAGTTTGTGAATATCGTTTGTTTACTATAAAAATATTCCTGGAAAGCATCTGCTTAAAGCCTTTGTTAGAAGTTTGTGAGCATAAAATAAATGTTTTCAGAAAAAATTTTAACAAAGAGACCAATAAATATCTAAAAATATTCCAGAAAATCGTCAGTCTAAGAATCTGTACTGTATACAAAGCAAGGTATTAGAAGCAGGAAAGTAATTTTCCTATAACAACTTTTCCTTGAAAGATAAGATATGGTGCGAGTATTTAACTGAAATATTAGGGATACCACACATAAGTTCCTGAAAATATACCGTGTTGAATAGAAGAAGAAGTGGAACAAGTAGTTTCGACTTAGACATGTGTTAAGGGAAAGAAAACGCATTTTAATTAAATCAGGGTCATTAATAAATGGCCACTAAAACAATTAAAAATGCAACATGAACCCAGAAATACCTCATTCCCTTAATGAGCTCTACATCAGAAATCTAGAGAGACAAATGGTAAAATAGAATTTTAATCCTGGAAATACCATTGGAACAAGAATGTAATTTCCTCTCAAAGTCATGTTTAGTATAAAGACGAATCATTATATACAGGGTGCTAAAAAAATTTTGGAAATAGAAAGTCTCGCTCAAATGAGTAAAAATAAACCTCAGTCAATATGGGTCCGTAAAGCAACCGTTTCAAAGATATATATTTTAGCATCATATATTTTGATTTGGCACAAATTCAGCATTTAATCAAGTTTTCTGTAATTCACTAGTAACTGCTTTTGATTTGTAAGTGTTTATTTTCAAATAAGTGCATGCTATTATCATATAATAATATATGATGGAGAAACTATACAAGGCATATTTCATGAAAAAAGATAATCGAAAATGCACGTGGACAAGTCCAGGCGAAAAACAAAGAACCAGATTGACTATATCTTAACCAATGGCATGAAAATAATATGAAACGGAGAGGGGCAACACTGGATGTGACCACAGACTCGTAAGGTCAACGATTCATATTAATCAAAAACTAGAAAGTGCAAAATAATTAGTATAACTAAGAAAGCAAAAATAGATGCCCAATATTACAGGAAAAAGCCACGGACATTTAACAGTTCTCAAAAGAACATTTTGCCACACCTCCTGAAGAAAACAGTATAAACAGTATAAATGAAAATTTTGTAAAGACACTTACGATTCTAGCAAAGGAGTATACACAAATAAGACCAACCAAAGAAATACATTATCCCGGCGAAACAAAAATATGTTGGAAAAAAGAAGGAAATTAATAAAACAAAACAAAAGAAATACATTGGGATATTCTAAGCTAAACAAGAAAGTTAGAAAAAAGGGCCAAAACAGACATTAAAAACTAAAAGACAGAATTGGCTGCAAAAATAATAGAAGAAAATAAAGAAGTCAACGTATTCAGAAGACAGACATCAATACAACACGAAATAATATATAATTGATAAACACACATAACTTACAGATAAGAGATAGGAAGGAACTTCTAAGGGTAGTTAAAGAGTTCTATAAGGAACTGTATCAATCACAAGTGCAACCAGATATTAGCCAAGAATAACAAAATAGAATTGTAAAAAATGTAAATTCCGAAGAAAAACCACCAATAGATAAATAAGAGATAAGAACAGTAATAAAGCACTTAAAGAACAAAAAGGCATCCGGGAACGACATTATAACAACTGAAATGCTAAAACAAGAAGAAGACGTAATAGTAAAAGCACTGGAAGCCCTCTTCAATAAAAGTCTAGAACAAGAGGTGGAACAATTTTTTGGCTTCGCCTAATTGTTTTGCCAGTTAGCCAATTATTTCAGGCTTAACCTGTATATTTTTATTTGAATTATAAATCCTTTACATTTCGAATTCTTAAATTTTCCAAAGCAGCGCGTTTTGTACCTGGATAGAGTTCTTCCTTTCGCGCTATGAACTCTCGACCCGCGCTATCTCTTATCAGAGTGCGAGCTTTCCTTTGGGAACGAATTGTTCGTACCTCGCACTTGCTATTTTTGGCTCGCCGTCACCGGCGTGGTTAAATAATGTTTGTTCAAGTCAAATTACGTGCGCTCAATTAATCTAATGAGCAGTGTATGTTTCCTAGGGCTGACAATGATCAGGTACGAGGGCGTTTTTCTGTTTGTTATTCCCATAGTAATTACATTTTTTTTAGCTCTTAATTACCAGTTTCATCCACGAACTCATCTCGGAAACTATGGATAGTTTAGTCTCATTTTCGACACTTGCTGGCGTTCTTCGTTTTTGCTGCAAGTTGTGGATGCTGCCGCTGTAATAACCGGGCATCCACGGCGACTTCGTCCATTATGTGCAGTTCACGACCACCTTATGTTGAACTGAAGGGTGTAGCAACCCCCAGCCGGCGTTTGACTGTTAGCAGTTTGTGAGCGTTGGAGAAGCGAAGTTAGTTCGTGTTATTCCGGGATTTATCGTATCTTCAATACCTGGATTTTACATTTATACATTTTAAAGCCGTAATTATTTGGAATTTAAATTCATACGTTTTGCCATTATTAACATGTAACGTTCAATTTCATATATGCTCTTGTTTTAATATTTAAATTTTTATGCTTATATTTAATTATGCTCAGTATTCAAAGTTGCTGTTTTGATGTATTTCGACCTTCTGTAAAAGGTACAGTCACGCTTTTTTATTTCAATATCCTAAACAGAAGGATTTATTAAATGACTGTGATAAGATTGTCCCACGAATAATTTGTTGTTAAAGTTATTAAAATAACCCGAAAGGGGTTTTTAATTTTATGCGTGTCGCAACCTTCAGTTTACGTACACAACTTTTTTATAACATTATTTGCATTCTAATCGTTCTTATAATTTACTACTGACACTACAAGACTATTTTATTGATTACTAATTAAACGTTAGTCACTTGCAGTTTATTTCCTCTTATTATTTGAAATCTTTTGATTTCTGGCGCCCATTTCCTTTCCTTTTTTAAAGACATTCCAGGGTACACAGCTGATGATTTGAACCTACGACCCAAGGCCGCCGAAATTTGAGTTAGTTAGGGCCATCGCGGTAAGTAAAGAGTTTTCAGAGCTGCCGTGGTGTATAAACGGTAGGGGGGTTAATCTGCGATTTTTACTACCATCGATCAATTTTATTAATTAATCGCAGGTCGGCTTCTTTATTGTTTCAGAGGATATCCCAGAGGATTGGACGAATGCGCTGGTAATATTAATATTTAAAAAAGAAGATAGAGATATTCTCCAAAACTATAGCGCGATCAACCTTCTCTCACAAATTTACAAATTATTCTCTCGAATAATAATCAATATATTGGAAGCAAAACTAGATTTGCACCAAACAAAAGAGCAAGCCGGCTTGCGAAATGGTTTCTACACCACTGAGCATCTACATACTGTAATAATCCTTATTGAAAGAACGGTAGAATATAACATCCCTCTTTGGATGAGCTTCTTGGATTATAGAAAGGCCTCTGATACTGTGAAGTTTTAGGCTATTCAGCAAGCAGTGAAAACCGCCAGAATAGTCCATGGTTATGCAAACGTTATAAATCAAATCTATATGAAAGGTACAATATAAATAAGACTGCATGACAATACTAAATAGGTAGAAATACACAGAGGAGTTCCACAAGGGGACACAATGTCCCAAAATTATTCACATTAGTAATGGAAAATGCCTTTCGACAGTTAAATTGGAGCAAAACAGATATTAACCTAAATCGAGATCAGCTAAATCACTTGAAATTCTCAGATGATGTAACCATATTTGTCAAATCAAGAGAAGAACTAATTGATATGATAAAGGATGTACAAACGGTGTCCAGAAGAATAAGGCTCGAGCTAAATCCCGCTAAGACGAAGTATATGACTAATCAACCAGACGACGAGACACACATATCACTCACTAATGATAATAAAAACCAAATAGATAAAGTAGAACAATGTAAGTACCTGGAGCAACAGGAAAGAGAAACGAAGAAAGAGAAATTGAACACCGAGTTAGATTGACATGGGCAGCAAACTAAAAGATATCGTCGCAATGGGCATACCACTCAAGATCAAAGCAAAGTTTATATAATCAGTGCGAGTTAATGTAAACAATCGCTGAAACGACTTTTTAAAAAAACAACTTTATTCTTATTTTACAATACATAAATATATTGGAGTCACATCAAGCGTGTTTAAGCTCTGAACTAGGAGCTGAAGCTAAAATACAATGCTAGTAACTTATATAACATCTCTAATCTACTTAAGATAGGCTTATCACCTGGAATGCCACGAGACAGAATGCGCGTGCAATCAAGGTTGCAAGCTTGCGGTTTCTAACAATGGGGGCACAGAGTCGTGATGACGTAGCTTGCATTCTACCGGTAACAACGTACGGAGCAGAAAAGTGGGTTGTCACGAAGGCAATAATAGAAAAATTGAGAGTGAACCAAAAAACTATCGAACGAAGAATACTGGGAATTTCATTAATACAATATAGAACAAATAAATGAATTAGAAACAGAACTAAGGTAACATATGTTATAAAAAGAGCTGCTTCGCTGAAATGGCCCTAGGCTGGACACGTTGCGAGAGATGAAAATAAATGGAGGGGGAAAATAATCAGATGGAGACCTTGACCATATAGAAAAATTGTAGGTCGCCCTCAAATGTGTTGGAGCGACGACATAAAAAACTGCAGGCTTTAACTGGTATTGCGGTGCAAAGAATAGAGAAGAAAACAGCTGACTAAAGAAAAAAAGGAGATTTTTATCTATTGTAACATTTCATGTACGATGTTAATGCCTTCGTAGCATGCCGTCTTTACGGTATTGGGTATCCTCACAGGAGATTTCTTTCAGATAACTTACATAGTGATTTACATGACGGTTAAGGGAAACTGGGCCTTTTTCTTCATCTATTATCAGCATATCTTAAAAAGAATTAGAAAAAATCCTGAAACCAGTGTAAAGTGAATTTCTGCACATTGTGACATCCACCCTCTTCTTGACCGGAAAATTCTTCATGGTCAGTTATAATACCCGTACCTAATTCAACGGGTACAAGCGCTAGACGCTCCTGATTGAGTTACGGATGGTGTTTTGCCAATGGTTTATTAGAAAACGTGCGGACAACCCAAACTTTGCTAGCAATATTCTTTTTTCCGATTAAGCTGATTTTACCCTAGACGACGCTGCGTAACAAACATACATAATAATGGGCTGATAAAAATCCTCACGAAATTGTTAAACCCCATTTTTAAAATGTATTACTGGATTGTCTAGGCTACCGTCTCATAGGTCCAGTTTTTAATCATCTTATAGGGCTAAATTATTATGACTTTTTGGTCACTTGGTTGCTCATATTGTTAGAAGCTGTCTCTCAGTCTATGGTAAATGCACCACGGAGCAACACAGCATTTTTCTCTTATGGGCAGGAACTGAAGAGATCCAGTTGCATGGCATCCAGTGGCAGCTCGCTATACGGAGTCAAGAAGCCATCCATGGCTCTATCACAAGCCAGTCATTCAGAAGTTTTTTATTTATTTTCAAACGTATTTTTACAAATTTTTCGCCATTCTTTTCATTTTAAAGTTTAAAAAACACGAGTAACTTTTATTTCATGAATATGAACTATACGATAAGCGCTGCTTGCTTCCACGGGCGCATTGACCAAATCAAAGCAGTTCCTGAGATTTTTGACAGTGTATTGAATGCAGCGGGTGCAGAGCGGCAAGAAGTAGGTCAAAAGATAAGGATATTTTAACTTTCAAATGGAGCCCCCTGGCTTTAGGCCCAAGCATTCTCAGCTGCTTCGGTCTGCGATAGAGCGTATGTCGAGTATTCGGTTGTAATAGGCCGTGTGTAATACTTCCCTGGAGGAGACGTTGAAATGTTCCCAAATAATTACCGTTACTTAACGAACTTAATGGACTTGAATGAATAATATATAAGATTTTATTTAATATAGGTGTTGCAACACGTTTAGGTTTATACAACTTCATCGCCCGTCGCCCGAGATACTACGCTACTGCGTATAAAATGATACCATGAAATTCCAAAACGAGGTCACCGCTGACTCATGTACACAAATTGCTTGTAAATCATATCTTCTATATTATTATGCATTGTTTATATTTTAAAATATTTATACCAATATTCACTTATAATACCATGAGTAGTCAAAGTTATGTCGACTATTTTTGCGGTGGTGTCACGAATGTCCATTGCGCTTTGGTACGATTAGGACGAGTGCGATAGCACGAGTCCTAATCCAAAGCGCAATGGACATGAGTAGTGATACCACCGCAAAAATAATCTACTTAACTTTGACTAAGAATGGTATTCGAGGGACTATTTAATGAACCAAACTACTTTTTCAAATTAGTTTTCAGTAAATCTAGCAACAAACTACGCAATTTCTATAGTAACAGAACACTAATACTGACTTTTTCTAATAAAAATAGCATTTGTTAAAAATAGTCACTTGAATACCTTCTAGGAAGATATATCCGCTGATATTTTTTTGATTGTTCAAGAAACGTCAGAATTCTGGATTTTCATTGGTTACTTTTTGACAGATGACAGGTGAATTGAATAGTCAGGAGAATTCATAGAATGAAGTGAAATAAAAAATGATAACAGAAGTTATTGAAGAAAAGGTTAACCTTGGGTTAGCAGAGACCCCATTTTGGCCAGACAAAGGTTAAATAACTATGCTATAAATATACGTCAATGACACACGCATCTATGCATCTCAAACAGTGGGAGATGCAATTTTTTATACATTTAAACGAAAAATGAAGAATAGATATCGATTTAGTTCATCATCTTTTATTAGCATGTAAAGTTTGGTAAACTATTTCACAGATGCTAACTTTTGCCGGTCGATATGCCAAATATTTAAGTTTCGAGATATTGGAATCTATCTTTGTCTATGACGGGGTGGAAAATGCATTTTACGTTCGGTAATTGACTCTACCATCAGAATTTACAACGAGCCGTCACTGATGCAATTCTAGGTTTCCTGACCCAACTCTAATTCATGTCTTTGTTTGGGGATATTTGAAGGCTTTAATTTATGCAACACCAATCAATCGACTAGCGCATTTACAAGAATAAGTAGAACAAAATCTGAAATGTTTTAAGGTTTTTTTTAATGAAGAATGAACCAGCTCAACACACATGATGTTATACATGGTTGATTTAGCAATAATAACTACACTAATTGTAACACTAAACAAGAATGGGATCCTATAACTAAATATCTGTACATAGCTTGATCACTTAAGTCATTGTTTTCTTCTGTTGGAAGTGTACCTTGGGGGGGGGGGGGGGGGGGCTTTTTTCAGCCAGGTGAATTCCGACTTCTGGACAATTCGGAATTGGACCGCACCTGAGCATTTAGATAGGTTTGCAAAGAACTACGAATATGACTATCCAATGTTACCACATCAAGTTCGCAATGAATTTGTTCCATTCCCAACATACCAAGGCGCATTTATGTGTAGAACCTTATTTTGGAAAGTTTGAAGTTTCTTTATATTAGTCTTCGAGGTTGAACCCTACACAACACAAGCGTATGTCAGGATGGGCCGTAGGATACACTGATACTTATAGTAGTTTTTCACACGGTTTGTGTTAACATGCAGATTCCAAGTTAAGCGGCAGTCTTAATAGACTCCCAGATATTTGACTGCCGAATCAGAGGGGTTCCATACAATGTTCTTCCCTTGTATAAAATGTTGCGGGGATTATGCGGACGTCTCAGGGTGAATATTTTACTTTCGCACTTGGTGGAGTTTAACTTGATAAGCCATTTTGCATAATACTGTACGAGTTCATCCAAAGATGATTGCAGTTTATCCATAGCAGTGTCACTGTCGATGTGGTGCGTCAATTATACGGTGTCATCAGCGAACATTGCTAGTTTTGCTGTCCTTGTAGTTGGAATGTCGTAAGTAAATATGTTAAACAAAACAGGACCAGGCACTAAACCTTGTGGAACTCCAGCAGCAGCTGTTCTAGTGGACGAATGAGATGCATTTAGTCGCACTTCAACCGTTCTATTACTTAGAAATGACATTATAATGCTTGTTAGGTATGCATTAAGTCAGATTTGTAGCAACTTGTGGGGAAGTCCGTTTATCCACACTCTGTTAAACGCCCGTGCCGCATCCAAAAATACGACACTTGTATGAGCCTATGAGCCTTATTTTCATATCCACCAATGATAGTTTCTTTGAACCTGAGTAGTTAATGAACCGCCGAGTGTTTGCTTTTGAACCCAAACTGATGAGCCGGAATTATACTGTTACTGACGGGAAAGCAATTCAAGCGTTTCGAGATTAGTTTTTCAGGATCTTGGAGAGCACTGGGAGGGGACTAATCGGACTGTATGAGATTACTCTTTTCGGGTCTTCCGTGTTTGTGCACCATGATTACTTCAGTGTGCTTCCAAGTTGTACAAAAAGAACCTTGGGATAAACAAGCATTGAAAGATGATGTAAGAACGGATTTAACGTTAGGTTCTTTATTAAAGCGTTAGGAATCAGTTCGTGGCCAGGTGTTTTCTTAGCTGGAAGATTACTTATATTTGTAAGTACTTCCTTCGGAGAAGCACATTCGACTTGCTCTGAATCTATTTTTCTTGGCAGGTTTAAATTAACACATTCATCTACTTCGTCTATGAACTGTTTGCTTCATTGATCGCAGTCCACCATGTAGGTGTTCTCGAGATGTTTAGCAAATGTTTTAGTTTTATCTTAGTCACTACAGTGATTCTCATTATTTGAATCATTTGCGCGGCATAAAGAAGAATCACTTGGTATAAATGTGGTTATTACAGGGAGATGGTCGGAGTCCAACTCTTGGTGAACTTGTTAGCATAGTGGTTTGTGGAATCTTTTATAAGACTAATATCTAGGATGTCCGGCCAATGATCAAGTCTATATGGGTAATGAGTTGACCCATCAGAGGCAGATACCATTATCCCATTTTGCGAGCTGACCATTAGAGTTGTTAGTTCGGCAACCCCATATCGTATATTTGGAGTTTACGTCTCCGAATAATAGGATTGGCATACCCAATCCTTCTATTAGGTGATAAATATGCTGATATTATTTTAATTGTTGTTTTCTTGTCCAGCTCAAGGACTACTTCAGTGGATTCAAGAACCTGCATATCTCGCCGGAGCAATGGGCAGATTTTTTCCCTTACTAATACCACCACTCACCCAGATGCAATAGCTCCTACACGGTCGGATCGGTAGACATTAAAACCAGGCACGTTGAACCTTTCAGGCTCAATAAGATGAATTTTTAGATAGAAGCTACATCCACATTATGGGCTGCCAGGAAAGCTATGAAAATTTACTTTTTTCTTTTGATTCCGTCGGTCGTCATCTGGAAATTCTAATTAAGCATTTTTGAATTTCGAATGGTGTGGGAGCAGTTAGGGGCCACTGAAAAATAAAGGAAATAGTACTATCTATGGTTGATTCAGAAAGTTGAAAGGTATTAAGGGATTGTTCGGCTGGTAAGCTATAACGGACTGTGTTTGCATAAGTTTTGGTTCCCAAAGTATGGATTTTAGGACTTGTTGGGGTGAATTGCACTTCCGGTTATGGCGGCTGAGTAGTGCTATTTCTTTGATGACTTTTCATCTTAATCTCCTGATAATGTTTGCACCCTCTATAGTTTGCGGGGTGCCCCTCGCAACAATTGACGTATTTTGGAGGTTTATTCTGCCTCTTCGGACAGTCTCTGTAGTGGTTGATTCCAACGTATTTTACACAGCGAAAATCCAAATTGCAATAATTCTTAGCGTGATTGAACCTCTGGCATCTGGAACACTGGGGAATGTCGGGATATTTACGTTTGGGTTCAACTGTTGCAATCGAGTAATAAGGTGAAGTAAGTTGAAAAATCTTTTAGCAACTTTGTTACGCGTCGACCACGCACAATGGTAGGGGCTTCTTTTCTTTGTTCAGTAGTCGTACTACGTTTAGAACAGGTAAACTGTGGGGTTTACGTTCTGCTTCGATCTCCTCAATTGAACTTCCCGTACTCTTTTTCAGAGATGATATTAATGCGCAAATAATTGGTTCAATAGTCAGTTGTAAACCCGCTTTCCACAATATCCTTGATGTCCTTTGTAATTGCTAACAAAAATATCGGAGGTATTTTGGTTGCAGGTGTTTGCTGCTTAGAAGATTGTGGGTTATCAGTATCGGCATTATTAAGAATTTGCTTTTCCAACTGACTGGGAAGATTAAGTTTGTTTTGGCTTACCAGCACACTGGAGTCCCAGACATATTTTTTCCGAAGGATGACTTCAGGTGATAAATTGTCGCCGTTTCTTTTATTTTTATTAATAGGTTCGCCGCCATCAGCCATATTGTCGTAAGATAAATTAACCAGCCCTGTTGGGGCTAGTTACTCGTTAATTTAATGGCACTTTCGTTAATATTAAATGAGATAAATAATAGAATAACAATGTTCCTTAAGTATGAAATTCCATTGAACCAATATGTCCTGTGTAGAAATAGAAAGAGGGCATGCGGAACACTTGTAGTTTATAATTGTTCAACGTTTAAAAACTTCCTAAATAAAATACAAAATCAACTTTATCTCTGAAAGTAAAGATTTGCGGACCTATGTTGATTAGGATTTTTCGTTAGTTTTGATGAACACAATTTGTAGGTAAAAACATTTTTAGCACCTTGCATATTCCTGTTGTATAACATTTAACTAACAGATTCCAACAAATTATTTGCTCTACTAAATATGTATATGCCAGGCAATGTTTGACATCTCAGGAGCAAAACTTACAAATATATAGAAAATCATAGGGGTATTTGACCATCAACATGTGCCGAAATATTACACAGGCCTTAAACGGAAATGTCGTACATAGAAGAATGGACTATATCTTGGTCGTGTAACATAGCAACGTTGTTTGTTGTATCATGCAAATAGTTAATTAAGCTCTGTTGTTAAAATACATTTGAAAAGAGCAAAACCTTTCGTTTCTTTATATTTACAATCTAGAAATAACATTATTTAACGCTAATCAATTAATTAACTGTTTAAATCTTTTTCCAGTGACGGATAAATAATAATTTACACTCATTATGATGTTTTATTCGGGTCAAAACTGGAGTTGATCCTTCGTAATTTTCAATATTACATTTTTCTTATGTACGACATTTTCGTTTATACCCTATACCCTGGCCTATATTATACTAATTTATTAAGAATAGGTCAACTGTGTTTTCCCAACAGTGCGCATATACGTTTAAAAATTCTATTGATGCACTTGATCACAGCCATGTTGCCGAAAATTATTCCCTAAAAATAAGTTGACTAACTCAGAAGTCAAAAAAATATAAATTTAGGTAAACCTTAAAAAATGCAGAAACTTTCTGCTACCAATTTTAGTTATTATGTACAGAAAGGTGACACATAACGTAATCGGAAAGTTAATAAACTTTTCTCAAAGATGACTTATAGACACGAAGAAGCAACTTTCTCTTAACAAAGTGCAAGAAGACGCAAACATTAGTCATGCTTCTGAACTTCGTAAATATCACTGATAGATTTAAGTAAATCCAGAAATGGAAAATTTAGTTTAGACTTGATAAGTTTCCAGAAACAAAAAGTAAAACCTTTGCAGTTTTAACTGAAAAATACTGAGAGATTTAGTAAAATCTAATACGAAATTGTAGACGTATTAGCTGGCCCTGAATTTGACAATTCAGATTTGATCATTTTTCTGAAAACAACTCACAACAATAAATGTTGACAATAAAACCCCATAAAAAGTATCGTGTGTTAAAAAAATCATTCACAGCATGCCATGATCACATTGAAGTTTTCCATAATTTGATACATATCCATTGACGCAAATGAACTACCATAATTCAGGTAGAACTAAATTACATTTCGATCTTGAACTATTTTCCTAAAAATATATAAAACTGTTATGATTAATACACTCGTTGTGTAAATGCCATCTTATTTTCCTTTCTGCATGATGCAAGTAAACTTAATGCATTGTACACTTTTACTTGTCACAGTAACAAATGTTTTCATAAACAAAATGCAATCTGACATTCACCTGCAGACTTAAGTTAAAACATCTTTCTTTCCAAGGCCTGTCCTAAATAAGTTTTTTTTTGAACACGCGATATATACAGTGTGTCTGACGGCATGCGGAACATAAGAAAACGCCAATAATAAAGTTCTACATCACCTTTGCACAGGCTATGCAGTGCAGCGATTATTTGTCGGATCTGCATTAATGTAACATGTGAGCAAATGAAAATGAAATCAATCTTGACCTTGAAACAGTTAAGTCAAGTGCTCTTATTACGTCTTATGTTTTTAATTTAAATGTGACAGTTATTATAATAGTCCATCTTCAACAAAATGTGAATTAATAATCGACATATGTTTCAATTTTCAAAGCCAAGCGTGATTTCATTTTCGTTTGATCTAGTTATTTATCGACGTAGAATATTCAATTTTGGCTATGTTAGAATTCACGATTCGTTTACAGCCATAGTGCCATTTTATTTTCCCTGAAATGTAATGATATGACCTAAGTATGTCCCATTTTCGTAGAATATGTATACAGCGTATTCTTTGCCTCTCCGCCATATCGCTTCGTTATTTATAATATATTCTATACATTTGAGATATTCTCAAAATGTGTTTATACATTAAACGTTCATAAACGTGCAAGGCATGTTGCCTGCTGCTCTGTAAAACCAAATAAAATAATCTAGGAAGGCGATGTTCGCTTATTGTTTTCTTATGTAAGTCATTTGTGAATCATGTTGCTTGGTCTTTAAAACTATTTTAATACTAGCTTTTTAGCCTAGCAGATATGTACCTACTCATCGGTGGCCTTATTCTACTTAAAATACGTTTTACATTTTAAAAACTGAATTGTAAATGAAAAGAAGAAAATGTGACACCGACAGAGACGCAGGCACAACACACGTTTACATGCATCCATTCATCATCTTTAGCCTCTTGTATAGAGATGATTACAGTGATATCTGCGACCAAACTACATTGTTTGTGCTCAAAAATAAATATGAATATACGAGAAATACTAAAATATTTTTACTTTTTTACCGTCTACCTCAATGAGACCGAATTGGAATGAAAGTTTAATAAGTTTTGTGCAATAATTTGTATATTAATGTACGAGCAGCTATAACTAATTGGCCTGCCTTATAGCTCTGTGCAATTTTTGCCTCTAATATTACGCAATGCAATATTGTTCGATTTGCTTATCACTATTAAGTATCAGCTTCAAATATTTCTGAATTTAGGGTCGCCGACCAAAAAGCTCAAGAATCGCTGGCCTAGAGCATTGCCACCGCATTTCTGCGATTGAATCTTCCTTGTTCGCCTAAGAACATTGCAGCCGTTTTTGTGGCCAAACCTTCTTGTTCGCCACGAAGCTACTCCTTCATCAGGAGGGTGAACCACACGTCACCTCCCCAATAGCCCTGCCCTGGCACTATACACTTGCAGAGCCTTCGGAAGTTGAACATCTTTGTAGGCCCCAAGCTCCACAGCCCCGCCCCATTCAGACCGTAGCAGTTTCTCGTATTTTTTAGACCCCGCATGTTGGTCGGGCGCCTCTTTAGACCCTTGCCCTAAGGCGAGTGTGAACGAGGCAGCAGGTTGTCTGGAGTACTTTGGAGTCCTATGACAGGCCGAAAGACTGAGTGGTACAGTATAGCGACCGAGAAAGTTCCCGAGCCAACGAATCGAGGTGTGTGGGTCATTACAGTCATATTCGTCAGCGCAAGGGCCTACAGCGACGGGACACCTACTGAGGGGTTCTTTGCAGCCCTATTATCTATCGCAGGAGCACCAAAGCAGGTCAGGAAAATTATTCTATAAAGCATTACTCTTAAAATTGTGAAGTGGCGTCTATTTTATATTAACTTCCGGCAAGAGCGTCTGTTGAGTGTCTTGTTTTGTTGGGTTTATTTACTTACGCTTTTGTTGTCGCCAAGGAAACGTGTAATGACGTAGAACTCAACTGTTTCTTGAAGACAAGCGAATTTATTTGGCACAAATTGTGAGGTTGGAACGCCATATTTTTTACTTGGGTCCCATTAGCTATAATGTGCGCTTGGAACGATCCCAGTAGTTAAATGCGTATAATTCAAAGTTTTTAGTTTCAAAATTATTTCTGTACTGCAATTTTCAACTCCGATTGCTGTGAAATTTGCAATAATTTACATATAAAAATAGATAAATTCAATGTTAGCAGTATATCTACATGTAAACATATAATTCCGTCTTAAAGTTTGTCAGATCTCTTAATATTTCATATCATTGAACACAGCATTACAATGACTGATAAAAATGTAAATAAAATTATAAGAGAAATAGAAGAAGAAACTCAACTAAATTATTCACTTTTATATTGACAAAATCTACAAACGATCATGATACATCTCAACGGCAGATTGAATATTAATTTCAAAGGTTAATTTCGACAGGTAACATCGTAGGAATCAAATGTGTCTCAGGTAGCGGCAACGGGTGAAGTAATCTATTTTTTAGCCTTCACGACTACTGAAAAACAATTTTACATGTATTTCTCAATGTTTACATTATTTCTAACTGCCAATCCATGACCAGATGTAACTATCGTGCACGTGCGTTCACTTGATCCCAAATTATCATAAAAAATGCTTAATTGAATTAAGGAAGGAATTTGAGCGATTACCAACCTATAATTGTTATCTTAACGGCGACATCCTTGCACCGTTCGTGTCAAATTCACAAATCGGGGTCGCCTGTTTAACAGCTGTCAGATATGGATTTATTGTTGCCCATCATTGTTACGATTTATTTACAAAACATCTGCGAAAAGTGATTTTAATGGCTCAAAAATAGAGTAGCATTCCTAAATATAGCGAGGTCGTTGTTACATCTGATTCCATTGTACATATTCCTGTGCAAAGGGCAGAAATGATTAGTGGTCAGTCTCTCCTGCTAATGGCTATTCCAAGAATTGTCAAAGCAGAGGATTCACTGATAAAACTTGTCAAATATACATTATTTGTCGGAAAACAGTCTAGACTTTCAAAGACGTTCAATTCGGTTGTTTTTTTCCGGTCAGAACCTTCAAAAAATTCCTGCCAAAAACCAGCAAGTTAATTGATTTTGGAGCAATTAAACCCTGCAATGTACGTATTTATGACCCATAAAGTTTCAATGCAACTTATAATCCCCGGCGTGATAACCCTTCGAGAAGTTAATGCGTTAAGTAATAAAACGGTGTTACTAAAACAAAATTATCGGGCAGAAGTCTAACTAATCGTGAATCCTGGTTTCGATAGTCTAAACATAGGGCCGCTATCGGGAAGTGGATAAGAAATTCGGGGAAACTGCCAGTGCTAGTTGCAGCAGCCGAATTAAAGGACGTTTTACGAAAAATAACTTTATTGCGCTGTCTGGCTGAGATATACAAAACATCGGCCCAACGCGTGCTAAACACGAATCCGGGTGATTTTTCGTGCCAATCCTTTGGATTTGTAAATGTTGAGATGGCAAAGCTCTAAATGGATTCATAAAACCCTTTTTAGAAATTCCTTGTATAGAAAAACAGAAGCTATTGCTGTTTGTGAAAACCCCTTTCATATGAACCACTGTTTAGAGAAGATCTTGAGGATCTAATAAAAACATTGTAGACCTAATTTTCTCGTGATTTACAATCCACTGTAATTAATTTTTCAGAAATTTTGAAGAAGTTTATTAGAAGCACACAGTTCATCTTATAAAAAGATCAACGTTGCTAGAAGGGTTACCTTTTCATTTAAGGAAAACCAAAAAAGGCACGAAATCAGCAAAAGACAAAACAACTATTTAGTATTCAAAAAAATGTAATTTGTGCCAAAATCTGTGACTTAATTAAGCCTGAATTTATTATGACTGGGCATAATTTCAAAAATGTCGAGTAAATTCCACAACCTACCTTTGTTAGCTACATGCAAAATTTTGTAATCTTTATTAGGAGGTCCCGAATGGTGTAGCTTGAACAAGCGTCCACGTTCGATCAGCAGAGTTAAGCAACGCTGTCTCTGGTCAGAACTTGGATGGGAGTTCCACGGCTGCACTTCTCGGCGCCTCGTGGTACGGCTATCACGGAAAAAAGTTGGTCCCGGCGGTCATACAACATCATGACAGTCGTTAGTGGGGTTGGAAGTCCTCATAACTGCACAGCGACGCCTATAATTGGCCTAACGGCTGTTGGCTGAGTGCGAATTAAATAAATAAATAAATAAAGTGGTGGTTCTATTCCAAAATGTGATTAGCAAAAGTTGATTTATTAGGTTGCTTTATTAAAATTGTTGTTTCTATTTATGGCCCGAAGATGAAACCAGTGTGGTTTCGAAACATGACGCCAATTTAAATAAGACACCTCCACTATTAGCGTGATAGATCACCTTCCTGTTAATGCAAGGTTATATACTCAGCCCTTAAAACCAAAAACGACTTTTCGTATGGACGTAACACTAATTACAATTACCAACGCTTCATTACTGCATTTTGTCTTGCAAAATAGGCTGATTTGTCCAACACCTGCTTTTCATATATCAAGGAAAAGAACAGGGCCAGATTTTAACTGTGATTTTATGACTACCATCACTATCAGTTGCGGACGTTGGCAAGGATTTGAAACACTAGTCGGTTATTTTGCTTTTACTAAAAAATTTTACCAATGCTACACTTAACGTTTCAAATTTGGGTATTAGTTCAATATAATCTTGCGATGTCATTTTCTTCTACTAAATGAAGTTAGATAAGGTTGGGTTAGGTTAGGTTAGGTTAAGTTGTTATTATGATCCCACAAGGGTTAGTCCCTGGTCTAACACTAAATATATCTACTTTGATGGTATACTAAGAACGGATACGTCACATGGGGTAGAAACTATCTGCTTTTCCTACGACATAACATTGATCACGGGAGCTAGGAGGGAAAACATATAATTGAGAAGACAAATATAGCAAATATAGCGATTGAAATATTGACAGAGGGTATGCATATGGAAGAAATGGTAATATGAAGGAGTAAGAGACTGGAAAAAGATAGTACAGAGATATGCTTATTAGATTGGAAAGAAAGATGACGCCTCGGATTACATATGCTTACAGAACTATTCCCGCAGAAGCGGTAAAAGTGATAGGAGGAATAAAACCAATTGATATGTTAATAAAAGAACGAATAAAATACATAAAAAAGAAATTGGAAATCACTAACGACATAAGAAATATGTACCAAAACAAAGCACCGAAAGGAGACACACAGGATTTATTCTTATAAGCTTTTAAGCTGGAGGAGTAAAAGATGGTGAAGGAAACATCGAATTGAATAAAGAGAAGCAGAGAAGATAAAAGCAGTATGGAAAGAGCACTTCAAGCGGGCAGGAAACGACAATAGTAATCGAGAATAAACCACAACAAACAGTAACCAGTTGCAAGAAATAGTATAAAAGGAGGAAACAACCATACACGAGGCTTCGCATGAAGAGGTCACAGAATTCACAAATACATGTCATAAGAAAGGAAATATTGAAAGAATTCCCAAGGAGTGGAGACACGTTGCATTAATACTAATTCTGAACCAAGAATGCCCTGAATGGTCTAGTGATTACAAGGTCATCACAATGCTTAATGTTGTTAATGTTCATGTAAATAACAGAAATGATAGTATCACAGTAATAAAAAAACTGCTGAAAGATAAGATTGTAAGTAAAAAAAAAATGAAGGCTCTAAAAATGTTTGGCAAGAGGATGAAATTAGACCTAAGACGAACCACGAGATTCTGTAGGAAATCCAAAGTGAAGAAATCATAACAGTGATGAAAGCATAAATACTACGATGGATGGGCCACACTCTACAGTCTCCAGAAAGCATAACAGTAGCAGAGGGACAGCCTTGGGTGGGAAGACAGAATGGAAGACAACGAAGTAATGGAGGCATACGGATTATGGAAAATAGAAATTAGATACAACAAAGCTATAGCTACAGCTATAGCTATAGATAGGAAACCATAGAGAGAAGTGGTATATAGAGCCTAATCATTCGAAAACCCCTAGAGAAATGATAAGAGCTCCAAAGAAGCAGCAAAAATTCCTCCAAAGAATGAAAGGCCCTCAATAACAATATCATTTTCTTGCGTAAGAGAAGAAAAATAACCCAAACACGCTCAACAACTCAAAAAATGTGTGTGTTCCTGGCATTTCAGCTTGAAACCGTTGAGACATATTACCTCAAACTGGTGGGTAAGATGTTAAGCCTGTTTACTCTTCTTCCCTTTATTTTGTTCTTCTTTTCTTTCTTTTTTCTATTCACTTGGTGCTTAAATGTTCATTCTCGCTTCCTTTTTCATTATATTCGCTACGTTCAGTTCTTTTTTTTAGTATGCTCTCCATTAGTTTCTATCATATGAGCAAAAAGAAAGTGCATGATGGGTGCTTTTGGAATTTTGAAGTCATTTGTATTATAACACGGAAAAGTATGAAGCTATAGTTTGACATTTGTTACAAAGTGAGGTTATGATCTTCTTATTATTCTGTCGACTTTGGAAATATTTCCGTTGCGTTTATTACGGGTCTTGATTACAGTTATGATCACGTTGGAATATTAGCCACTGTATATAAAGTGTCCATGACACGGATTAGGTATAATTTTCTGATGTTACAATACACATGACTTCAAAATTCCAAAGGTATCTTTGATGAACTTTCTTTATGCTCATACTATATATCACTTTCCAGTTCTTTCCTTCTTTCGTCAGTATTTCTATCAGGTTGTCGGTACTAATATGCACTCCCAATTTACTTTCCGTCCCGTTTCTTCTGAGGCCCATTTGTTGCATTAAAATACAGTGTTTTCTGTGTATCCCCTCTGCAATATCTGCATTCGGTATTTTTGTTCTTATTTTAAATCTAAATAGGTAGAACCCCAAACATCTATAGCCCCTAAGATCTGCGTCGTGTACTTAGTAATCGATCTTCTCAGAACATTCCATTTTTCCAAGCTACAACGTATTGTCTGTTTTAGTAGTCTACATGGTTTTCCTATCACTTGCACCATCTTATCTCCCTCCGCAGTTCTGTTCTGTTTGTTTGCCAATCTCTTTTTATAAATTTTCCCTCTTTTATGTATGTTGTTCATTCTTCTATTAACAGATTAATTGGTTTTATTCCTCCTATCCTTTTTACCGCTATTGTGGGTGTAGTCTTTTCCAGTCTAATCAGCATATCTCTATCTTATCTTTTTCCACTATTTTAGCACATATTCATACAGTATAAAGACGACCAGGATTATAATTATTCTCTTACTCCATCATATTACCATTTCTTCCATGTTCATACCCTCGATCAATATTTCAATCACTATATTTGTCTTCTCGATTTTATGTTTTCCCTTATAGCCTCAGTCATCAGTCCAAATGCAGCGATGAAGTGTTTTGTCATTATAATTAGTTGTTACATCTATACGAAATGTCGTTTTTGGTTTTAAGGAGTATATAACCTTGTATATTAAAAGAAGAAAAGAGAATAAGTTGCAACCTCTCGCACCCACGCGATTTGATTTCTGGCATCGACCAGAGATATGGACAGAAAACAGTACAAGTCGAGTTACAGCCACGCTCTTAGAATTTTTTGCCTCAAAGGCTAGAACAGAAATTAGATAATGTGGGTTAAGCAGAGAATATTGAAGAAGAGTATCAACAGTTAATTGAGGTAATACATAAAACCAAATAGAAAGATCAATCAAGGAAAAAACAAGCATGTAATCAATGGATGACGAACAGAACAGCAGAAGTTAAATACAATATAAAATATTCTAAAAATTAAAAAATTAAGACAAGAAAAGAATAGAGCCTGGAAAAAACGTGTGTAAAAATACATATAATGATAGGAGAAGCACAATCTACCCAAATATGAAGACTTGATAAAACATGAAAGGAAACAGAACAGGGAGTAGAGCAGATGTGATCAAAGCACAGTGGGTCAAGTGCTACGAATAATTGCTCATAAAATATGAGAACAATCTATTTATATCACACACAGATCAAGACCAGTACATAATAAGAAAGACTAATACAGACGTTACTCAAACAAAAGCAGAGAAAGCTATAAAATAATTTAAAAATGGAACATCAATATCTTATATAAGTTTACAAGAAATTCTCCAGAGGAGTTACCAACGACTATACGTATAAGTCTCAGGGTAACTAGAACGTTTATTAAATTTTATGGTTAGCATTATTAAGAACAAACTACAACTGATGATACAACATAAGATAAGTGACGAGCAAAGTACAAGATCTTGTACTGAAAATCGTACGACACTCATTAATGACCAATAGAAAAATTAGTTCACGAGCCGTATCCAATACAACAAAAAACTTTCTTGGAAATTGTTTGTAGGTAGACATTACTTCTTTTTAGGGTTTGTGTCGTTACGATTTTCTTACCGAATCTACATTCGAGCATTAATTCATATCCGGAAATTATTTTTCGTGCATTCAACAACGTCCTAATTTATATAATATATAATTAATACGACGTTGTTGAAACGCACTCAAAAAAAATTCCGGAAAGAATTGATGCTCTTATGAGATTATATGTGATAATATATTTATTCGCAACCATATATGTAATGTTAACATTCCTGACCTTATTTGAGTGGGGGAAGTCGTACATTTCAGCCCGCTACTTCCCGCACTCACTTCCGGCTCAAGTGCGGGAAGTGAGTGCGGGAAGATCATTCCCGACCGCTGAGTAGGTAGGGACACTGGGAATCTCGTTGATCCATTCATGCGCGTCACAACCTGTCGTATCATAATATAATAATTTTTCCAGTTATTGTTTAGAATAAAGTGGTTGCGAATAAAACAGTATACAAACCTCGACAGGAAGTTTCCTTAGTCTCGAGATAATAGCTGATTTCGAGGCTTCGCGTCTCAATCAACTAACTAATCTCTCGACAGTAATGAAACACTTTCCATCTCGGGCTGTAATATACTATTGTACTATTTACAACAAATAACAAAAAAGAGAACATCCACGTAAATGCCCAGCAACACATCTAGCATCTGTCGATTTGGTGAGGATCTATAACTCAATTCCCATCGACAAATTATGACAAGCTTGGACCAACCTTGACGTAGACGCACATAACTATGAGCAATATTATTTTAAAAAACTACATGCATATATAAATGTACAGCGACGCCTATAATTGGCCTATCGGCTGTTGGCTGAGTACTAACTAACTAACTAAATAACAATAAGCTGCATTAACCTCTAATTATTGTTATGGTTTCCAAGGAAATATGTTTTTCGTAGAACGAATAAGAGCTTCAGGACTTCGGCAACGGAAAGTAGATTTAATTTCATGAAAAAAAAAAACATATAAACATAGGTCCTATCGTTCTTTGTTCAGAAGTTATAGCAATTTTAAAGTTTTTATATTAAAACAACTCTAATAGCCATGACTTAACATGACAAAAGCTAGTACCTAACCATCAGTTACGTGACAATCTGTAAATAGTAGTTGTTTGTTTATCAGTTTATGTCAAAAAATTCTATCACGATTTGTAGAAAAAAAGATGGTGCGGAATTTTAGGCAAATCTTAGTACCAAATTTCAATCTTTAGGTTCAGTTTTCTTGAAAACTACTGCTCTCAGTAATTCTAAACAAGAGTAACATTTGTATATAAAAAAGTCAAATCTTTCCTATTATCTAACCAGAATTGACAAAAATTTTGATTGTAAAAAGTTATGACAGAAAACATCCCCCCACCCTTGCATAAACTACCCCTTTTGAACTTTATACCAATTTTTTTCACTGTCACCTAATTCAGAATAAATAAAAAATCGCATATAAATACCAAATTACACCAAATTTGCTGTATCTGTACTGTTTTAATTAAATAAAATTCGTCTTTTATTACCCTTCTCAGGGCTACAGCTCCCTTATAACGCATTTCTGGACCTATGTTTATATCAAAAAATTTTCATGAAATTAAATGTACTTTCCATTGCCAAAGTTTGTAAAGAGGCTAGTGAATCACCCTGTATATCCAGTTTATGACTAAAGTTTATATAATTTTTTTAATATCTTCGAATGAGCCTAAATTAAAATTTTCAACTCGATTTGCGACGAAATATCTCAATATTAGATCGGGTTTTAAATTTCGTATGATAAATTTGATGGTCGATTTCCCATAATAGTTATTTATGTATTTAGCATATAAAAATTCATTTTACGACTTGAGTTCGGATATAAAAAAACCAATGCATGTGATAAAACGTATTGACACACGTATTACATACGAAACTTTTTGCAAGACCACAACAAACAAAATAACACGGATTTTGAAGTAATTAAACGTAAACAACACGATATGAATTTTTAACAGACCGAAAAATATTTTTTGATATGACGCAATAATATCAACTCGACTGAAGGTGCTTCATAAAATATCGTTATGTTTTCGATGCCATCATTACGCCTTTTATACAGCACGTTTTCTTAAGATATTATAAACGTCAACTGTTGGAGTTGATTATTATGTGTAAAGGGCCAGCTACCAAGATGAGAGTACAATAAATAAATAATTCTCTAGTCTCAAAGTCTCTACCAAAATATTTGTTTATCCATTTGTATGTTTTGTTTTTAAACAGCCTGTAGTTCTGCAGACCGGTATTAATGCTGCTTATTCTATACCACATTGAAAACACAATATATCTTGTTGTATTAATATAATTTTTATCTATACTAGCTACTGGTATTTTTAAGAACTAATTATAACAAATATTTGTGACGGTTTACAAGTAATTATAACAACAATAGCAATTAGTCTGTCTAAATGTATGGAAGCTTTACCATATCGAACTGTGCAGCTGACATGTGTTTACAGGAAGTACTCAGATAACAAATATTAATAACAATATTATAAATTAGTGGCATGCAGGTTAATAAACAAATAAAATTGTCGAAAATGAAATTGTTTAGTTCGAATTTTTAACATTGTATTTTCTTAAAACTTCAACACTAATAGGAAACTGACTTGACTTTCTGTCACATGCTTATCTTCTTATTATTTTACAAAAGGTAATTTTCTGAAGGAATGGTATTTAAAACCCTGAAAATAGCCTGAGGTTGATCTTTTCCATTTGTAGGAAACACGCAAAACGTGGCTGCTTTGGCTAAAACTTGAAAAATCAGAGATCCCTTTTAACGCTAAAATGTAACGCATCTTCTTTTAGTTTCCGGAAAATAGAAACACATTGAAGACCATGTGACTTCACTCGACATGCAGCCGATTTACGAGGGCTGTTAGTTATTAGAAACATTAAATTGATAAAATTTCCAAATGTAACCAGTTGCGTGTTTTTAATCATGTATGATGTCTCTGTATTCTTCGATCTTAACATTATTCAGGGAGAAGTTTTGTAAAAATGAATTAATATTTTAATGGTAGCTAAAAAGTAGTCTAACACTTGGACAGTTTTATATAAAAACTTCTACCTTCGAAACAGAAATAAGTTACAAAGTTTATTTAAAGAAATGTATTTTTTAGGGTGGTCGACCATTAAAGTAAGATACTTAAAGACACAATTTCACATTGATTTTAAAAAATCAGAGCAAATAAAATAATGTATACATATTATAACAAATCTGGTGTGATACACTCACACAACTTCCTTTTACAGTGATCTTATAATTAGCCAAAAATTGATTTTTAATTTCTAAGCATTTGTCAAAAATTTTAAAAAAATTGCAAATTCTACAAAAACGGTACAAAATAGAGAGTTAGTTGAAGAGACAATTTTTGTCTTGAATTCTAAGCTGAATTCAAAAATTTAATAATATACCGGGTGTTGTATTTAGAATAGGAATTAATAAAAAAAATAGAAAAAAAACAAAAGAAACCCATTTTAAAAGTATTCAACTGGAAAATCACCTATCTCACATCAATACACATTAAAAATGTAATAAAAATATAAAGTTTGAAAAAAATCTTTCGAGCCGTTTTTGAAAAAAAATTTAAAATCACAAGAGTAAACACCTACTTCCGGTTATGCGATTTTCTTCAACAGCTTGCTGTCTCATCTACATAGTACATAAAACTTATACCGGGTGTCCGTTCTCAAAGTCGAACATAGGCGATTACCATTGTATTGAACGTTTTTGCCGATTCCTGCTCGCCAATTCAACTTATAGGGAAGGTAATGGTATCAATGGAAAGATAAAATTATTACGCATCAAATGA
>CALNHX010000774.1:114722-196318 GCA_940337035.1 Agriotes lineatus | reverse complement strand
CTGCTTTACTTTAAAGATAAAAGATATTAAAGATATATTGATGATTGGAAACATGCAACTATGGTTATAGGTCTGCGAAAACTACAGAACTACAGTAATACGTTTAAAGATTCCCTCAGCAAAAGAACGATACAACAGAATGGAAACAGGGCGATGCGTTTATTTTAAAAATGAATTTATGCAGAGGGCGGCCATTTATTAACAATAGTTTAGGACAACAATTGGGAAGAGAGCTACATATAAAAAAATTGCAAATCTGTTCTTACGTTTAATACACAACGCTGAACATTGAAAACGGCACTCGGAAATTAAGTAGAGTTTAACACAATTCCTTAAAAACTCTTAACCACACAAATATTTAACAACCGCTAAATACGTATTTCGACAGCTAAGCTGCCATCGTCAGTAGCCTCGGAGAGAAACTAACATGGCAAAGTTGGCCAAAGATAGTCTCTACACCAAATCTCCAGTGAAAGTCAGCACGTCCACACATTCTAACGCTATTTATACTGTCTGATACGGAGGACGTGTTCTAAGCGACCAATCAGATGTCAACTTCAATAGAGGGATCACAGTAGGGAATGGGTCCTCCATCTTTATTCGAAAGTTTATTATCTAGATTTTTAAAAATAGTCAAACTTTCAAATTTAGTTGATTTGTTGAAGTTAACGCCTTTACAAATTTTAGGTCAGTTTCCGTAATACTAAGACCAGTTTCGTAAATATGTTCGGCAATGATAGATTTTTCAATATCATCTGCATTCTGCATATGTAGCTATTAGTGTCTGAGTTGTTCTTGGTAAATCATCAGTGAACAAAAGATACAAGACAGGCCCTAATATACTGCTCTCGGATACTCCTGTTGGAATTAACTGGATATTTGATTATACGTCTTTAAATTTAATTTGGAAACTTCGTTCGGTTATGTAGCTGCTAAGTAATTCGCGATATTCCGTTGGTAGTACCTGCTTAATCTTATATAGCAAACCCGTATGCTAGAACTGGTCGAAAGCCTGGCTTATGTCAAAGAACACTGATGAGCAATACCTTTGTAGGTGTAGATCGTGATTGATTTTCGTAACAATTCGACGTATTTGTTCTATTGTGCCAATGGCCCTCACGAAATCCAAATTGGTGGTTCGATATGATGTTTCTTTCTTCAAGGATCAGCTTTAGTTTCTGTAGGAGAATCATTTCCAAAACCTTCGATATAACAGCCAATAGGCTAATAGGGCAATATGAAGTTACATCTTTTGGTTTCTTGCCAGGTTTTGGTACCATCACTATTTGTGCCACTTTTCACTGCTCTGGGAACATTTTTAAAAGGAGAACTGTGTCGATTATATAAGTTGTTTTATGGCCTTTTCTGGAAGTTTCATGATAATTTTGGCAGTTATAAGATTGTAACCTAGAGCTTTTTTAGGGTTTAAGTTTTTTATAACGTTATTGACCTGACTAACCTTTAATGGTCTTGTAGGTAGAGTCTGTTCTGCGCTTTCTTCGAGTTTAAGTTTTTTTAGTAGGTTATTTACCTGACTAATCTTTAGTGGTCTTATAGGTTGAGTCTGTTCTTCAGTTTCTTTAAGGGTTTAGTGTATGTATACTTCGTCATCTGTAGAACAGGTTTTTTCGTGTGGACAAAACACTGAAGTTAAGTGTTCAGCTAAGGTGTTCTAATTCTCTAGTTGTTTGCCAAATTCTTCTTGTTTAATGGCAACAGGACAAATTCTGTTCTTTACTGGATTTAGTTATCTGGAGAGCATGCCATGCCGATTGTTGAATGATCTGATTAAGGTGTTCGATTGCGTCAAATGAGTGTTTCTCCGTTTTTACTGGTATAGTTAGTTGTATTCGTTCGGTAACCAGTTTTGAAAGTAGTCGCAGTTTGTGCGTATTGTGGAAAGTGTTGGAGGTTTTTGTAATTGTAGTACTTCTGTGCTATATGTGATAACTACTTGCGAATGATCTCAGGATAGATCCAAGCAAGATTTAGTTTTTAAATAGCCTGAGGAAACGCCTTTGGTAATACAGAGGTCTAGATCTGGAATCATGTTGAGTTCCGATGGTCAGTATGTAGGTTCAAACGTTTATAAATAGCGGACATGAGAAGAGAACATAAAACTGGGCAATCACACTTTTAAGAAAGCACAAAAATATAAGTATTTCGGTGGAAAGAAAATGAGGGCCAAATGAAATTTTAAAATGTGAAAAAATATTTAGAATCGTTGAAAACGTGCAAAAAGAGAAATCTTTGAAGTACTTACTGCACAACATGGCCACTGGTTTTGTCGCTCATCTAGATGAACGTTCACTTGAAAATTAAGTCGACACTTAAATTGAACCTAACTTACATTCAAAAGGAATCCCCCTTGCAAATCAAAGAGCAAAAGAATCAGCTGCCGATGATTGACGCATCAGTACAGCACATAAAGCAACGTTTTATCTTGAATGAAGTATGTTCACATTCGCGGTCTTCCTTGACTCAAATGTTGGCTTTTGTTTGAACGCATCTATTTTTCCTGAAACGCCGTGATGGTGACTTGGTTGTAGCGTCTTTGAAATTGCCCTACGGCTTTAATAGATTTCAGGTTGTTTCGTTCGTGGCCCCCGCAGAAGTTGAGGATTGTTGTAGCCGGGAAGTTCTGTGGAGGATTTGTTTCTCGTGTCTTGTTGGCCGATTTTTATGAGCTGCACCTGTCATTCAGCTGCATGTTGACACAAGTTCATCTGAGATAAGTCCTTTCGAAACTGTTTGCGCCGATTCTGATCGAAAACGTCCACATGAGTCTATTATGGGTTTTCTGTTCTTTAGCAACAAGTCCGGGGTCCCTGAAACTCATCGGTTCAGCATTGGCCATGAAAAGTTATCACCGCGATCGAGCGCGTCGATCTTGACCTCGTCGAGCAGTTACCACCTGCATTTCAACCTTCGGATGTGTAGACCTTCGCTTATCTGAATCATCACATAGCGTGCAGGAGGGGCTCAAAGAAAGCTAGGATTAGGTTTTGTCTTCCTTTCATTTAAGTCAAATTTGTACTATTAATTAATGGTACTTTGGACGTTGGCTGCTATTATACAGTTCGCTTCACGAACTGCGTACCTGATTAAATGATTTCCCAACCACGGCGTCTAGGTTAATTGCGATAGCGTTTAATTTTAAATTGTTGTGGTTCATGTTGCTTCCTTTGTTAGAACTGTTGTGTAAGCCTTTTATTTGAAATGTGTACTATTAATTAACTTTAGACTGATCAATAGTTATTTGAAATTTGTACTATGATTACTCGCAATTTCTACTATTAGTCATCTGATATTTGTACTAGATTCTACCAAATTAGAAACTATTATGCTGCGATATTAGCATTTTGCTTGAGTTGAGCTTTTCTTTCAGGAAATTATGTGCTACTTGAGTTTACGAATTCTCAGTTGAATGCCTGGACACACTGGCCGTTAATTGGTAAAAGATTCGTTGGCGCCCTTTTTGGCTTTTAATCATATGTTAGTACTTAAAGAGCTGCACGCCGTCTTCCTGACTAGCCGACGGGCAACTGCATCCAAGTAGTCATAAAGTTTGTTTTGTTTTGAGAGATTTCGCCGACGCATCGTTTGGATGCTAACTGCTCTGAAAAATTTTACAAAAAAATGAAGAGCCAATAATCTTCAAAGCAGTAACAGCTATTTGTAAAATAAGTACATAATGTAGGACTTTATCTGACGAGTCCATTTTATGGCCGAGCGAAGTCAATAAAGTCAGATTATGTACGAGTTGCATACAAAGCTTTATGTTCGACTACTAAAATTAAAAAAAAATGAGTTTTTAGATTCGATGTCTGTTCTGTGACAGAAAAATAGACATTGAGTGCCTTGATGGATACTGACACGCAGCTATACAAGAGCTCCTTTATTGCCGCAAACAGTACTTTATAATACAGTCGTACATAAACTCATTTGCGCTTTCAATATCGAATAAAAACTAGTAGCAACATTTGCCAAATGCAAACTTTAAGTAATTTAGAACATCATTATAACAAAGACAAAATGTATTTAACTAGCACGAGTGGATTCTGCTGTGAACCATAACCTCAAAATTAATGACATTTTACTTTAACGGGCCAGCCAGCGTCACAACAAAAAAAACAAATTTGCGCATACGAAACAGTCTCCTATTGTGCAAAAAAATGTGAAAAGAGTATAATTACGAATTACGATGAAAGAATTAAATTTAGTGGCGCCAGAAAGCAAAAGCCAAAGTCAAGTGAGTCAATAATTACGAGACCGCTTCTGTAATATTATATGCGTAATCTTTTACGAGGGAGGTCCATTAATTCGCTCCTTGAATATCTAAGAGGTGAGATAACAAAGGAAAACTAAATGTTTTCTGTCTGCGCATCTATCGTAACTTAACTGCAAAGCTTCAATCGTTTCGCGTAATTAGTTTAGTGTTAATAATTAAAAGTATGTAAATTGTATTAATAAATTTTAAATGGGCAAATGTGAGTATCGAGCGATAATAAAGTTTTTGCTTGAGCAATTAGAAGGTGGGCCAAACTTTTTAAATGGGGTGAGAGTATCTAGAAGATGACATTCAATGTAGTCGGCCTGTTGAAGCAATCACAAAAGAAAAATTCGAAAATTGTATTTTATAAAATGCAAGATTAAAGAAGAAAGGAATACCAAAAATATAAGGCATATATTACAAGCAACAGTTTTAGGAATCATTCATGATCATCTCGGTATGCCCAAGGTCAGAGCAACAGATGGGTGCCTGGATTGCTCACACCAGTTTAAAAACGATGGCGCTTGGCAACATATAGAGAGTTTTGCAATTGTGTAGTGATAATACAGTTGAGATTATTAATAATATTGTTCATGGAATGAAACATGGGCTTATAATTTGGCAGAACATTTTTAGATTGTACGAACGTACGGCTAATTGGCGTTATTTCGATTACGAATTACGACCCCACTTGTATATGAGTTTGACGAATTATTCCGCCTGAATTTGAGCATATCGAGTTATGTGCAAGCAGTTATTGGTTTTTTAGCGCACGCAGCTGTGTTGTTCGCTTACGCCTATCGGTTCTGAAAGGCACTCATATTGTGTATCTCGTTTTAAATTTGTTCGCACGCTAGAATACAAATATTGATCCGTCTGCAAGGAGCATTCTTGTACGTTCTGTGACGTGAATTTAAGAGTCAACGGCCATGGGTGCGATAGAGCAAGCTTCAGCTCTGCTGCTCCGTCGCTTTATCGATCGCGCTATCTGGGTGCATTTTCGAGGCTATCTTGGCGCTGTTTTGAAAGTTGGCATCCGGCGTCTGAAAGCGACAGTTAGTTTTGAAGTGGGTCTCTCGCAGCGCTCCCCCTTCGGGAGGTGTAACATTTAGTGCTGTTTAGTCTGTGTGCGAGTACCGCTGTTGTAGTTGTTATTAGGACTCCCGTAGCTTCAATGCATTTGGTCGTGAGTTACGCATCTTAAGGGACATTGTTGCACGGCCGTGCGTGACCGTTTGGAGGTGCTGTTTATCGTTATCGTAAGCCTTTTGAATTTTCGTTTTTCCGTGGAGTGGCAGACTCCTTACCTCGTCGAGACGGATTCCTTTGTGGGAATTAATTAGCAGTGTTATGGGTTCGCGAAGCTCCGCTTTAAGGTTCTGCCACATTACCGCAGCGGGCTTCCATGTCTCGTAGAGGATAAATTCTCCATGTGTCCGGCCCGCAGCTCGTTGAGATGTTGCAGTATTCTTTCCCGTTTCGTCCATGCAGTATCTGGGGACGGTAGCCGTCGCAGTAACATAGGACATCAACTAGCGCACAGCTAAGCTCCTTACAGGTATAGTTTGTATTATTAATAACGTTTAGAGTGCAACATATACAGTGTGATTCGCCGAATTATCGGACAGTTGGTGTAACGTTTCGGTTATTTAACTTTTATTGTGCACCTTTTGCATTTGTCAAACCATTACAGTTGAGTACCTGCCATTACATTTCACTTACCGTCAGTTTACATAGTTGTTATTTAGCTTTATGCAGTAACCCTTGTCATGTGTTATAACCGCTACTTATTATAGTTGAATCTCGCCTTTATTACCGTTATTTGATTATAGTTCATATCGTTTTTCAGAATTAATGTCAAGTTTACCGAATTATTTTAATAGATTTTAGACGTTGCGCAATTTACCGAACTGCTGTATATTAACATTTCATATTTAGATGTGCCTTTTTATATATACTCAGCTATTTTGGTCAATACATGTCATGTTAATTTAACTGTGGTTTTCTTTGTTATTGTGCATGCGATTTGCGCATTATATTTTACAGTTGTAAGAGAAGTTTGGCCAGATGATCAAGTGGATTTTCGAAAGGTAAGTCCGATGGTGCTGAAAGGGGCTCGCTGTCCACTGCCAAGTTTAAAGTTGACATAGTGAATTCATATGCTTCTACTGTTCCTCAGTGAGTTTACCTGTGCATTCTCTTATACTGATGGAATTGTGCTGGCGCCTTATCATTTTAGATCTGTTTACCGTCTATCAGGCCGTTGCCCTTGTGTTATCTCGTGTTGGACCACCCCACACTCCACTGTAGTTTAGCTGACAACTCTTGTTATGGGCTGGGCAGCGGTCCTATGGGAGTTACATTCCCGATTTTGTGAGTTATTGTAAACGCTACTCGTCTAGATTTATCGTGGCTTTTCGTAAATACCTTTATAAGCTGGCGCGTTGTCGTAATTGTCGTTTTAGCCTGTAACATATTATGGCCCAGTGTCTACACAAGAATAGTTGCACAGAGCACCCCAAGAAGTTCATAGTTGCACAGTCGGCCGTAAAAGTCATAGCCACCATTTTTTGGGACTTACCAGGTATTATCTTGATTAATTACAACCCCCTGATCCTTCGCACGTAGGGAGCGAACTTATCGATCTCCACTCGCAGTAATTTTTGTGGGTATAATATTAATTACTACTAATTTTGCTGTAATATGTTGAAGGTTTAGAAGGGGCCAACGGGGTGATAAATCATTTATCATTTAGGAGGTGGGGCCTGGGACCACCACGATTTCATAGCCGGCGGAAATAAGAAAAATTCTCAAATTTTACCTCTCCTGCTTTGTTCTTTGTAAAATGTGTTCCTTAATATCAATTATAGCAATACATACTTCTTTCTCGATTCAAGATATTGGCTAAGTATATAACCTTGGCTATTAAAAGAAGAAGTGGCTTCCTCTCCCTTCTACACAGTTTAGGTATTCACAAGATATACAGTGTCCGCCAAAAAGTCGGTATAATATGGGAAACAATTATTTTTGATTTTTCAAAAAAACTTTTTACCTCAATAATTTGTGCTTGTCTGAAAACCCCTATCCCTAGCTTCTAAGATATATACCGAGTGATTTTTACTTATTTAGAAAATGGAGTTTTTCGAAATTGTCAAAATCCAAAAAGTGGTATTTTTCGGAAATTAAGTAATATTTTAATAAGATTTTTTAGAGTGTGTTACTTTTAGCTAAATAAACAATCTCAAGACCACAAAACCTGTAATTTTTTTTAACATTAGCTAAAAATTTATTTTTCAATTTTTTAAATATTTTTCAAAATTTCACATACAAAGACTTAATATTAAAGTTCAATTTTTTTATGTGAACACTTTGAATAATTATAATTGATGAATAAATTGTAAAATGTTAATTACTGCTTTAGATTTTTTATTATTTACCGAAAAGTAGTATGTTTGCATAATTTTTACGTTTTCTATGAAAGGCGCTTTTTAGAAGAAATATGTTTCAATTCTAATTAATATCGATTTAAATGGCTTCAAAAAACTCTAATCTATCCTTGTTAATGAATTACTGTTACAAAAATCCTGTAAATGTTCTTTTACAGTTGTCTAAATGAAGAAATTGTTTAGAACATGTAATTGGATTTAAAATTCTCCTTATTTAGACAACTGTAAAGGAACATTTACAGGATTTTTGTAACAGTAATTCATTAACAGGGTTAGATTGAAGTTTCTTGAAGCTACCTATTTAAATAGATGTTAATTAGAATTGAAAAATATTTCTCCTAAAAAGCGCCTTGTATAGAAAACGTAAAAATTATGCAAACATACTACTTTTCGGTAAATAATAAAAAATCTAAAGACGTAATTAACATTTTATATTATATTCACCGATTATAATTCTTCAAAGTGTTCACATAAAAAAATGAACTTTAATATTAAGTCTTTGTATGTGAAATTTTGAAAAATATTTAAAAAATTAATTTTTAGCTAAAGTTAAAAAATTAGAGGTTTTCTGGCCTTGGATTGTTTAGTTAGCTAAAAATAACACACTCTAAAGAAATCTCATTGAAATATTACTTAATTTCCGAAAAATAGCACTTTTTCGATTTTGACAATTTCGAAAAACTCCATTTTCTAAACAAGTAAAAATCACTCGGTATATATGATAGGGGCTAAATAGGTTTTTAGACAAGCACAGATTATTGACGTAAAAAGTTTTTTGGAAAAATCAAAAATAAATTTTTTTCCCATATTATGCTGAATTTTTGGCGGACACTGTATATGAACACAGGCAAATACCAGTTCTACGTATTACAGCCAAACCCTTCGACTTTTCAGCATAAAATGACAGTTAACTCTCTTGACAATGTTAAGACTACATGAGACGATTTTAGTGAGGAATTAAGGCTATTCAAACGTTAATCTACCACCGTATGAAGCTTCTTCAAAATTTCTAGAAAACTAGCTCCAGGTAGATGACGACAAACAGATCTCCAATGTTTTTACTACATTTTCAGTACCTTCCCTTCCAAGCCAGTTAAAAGTTGTTGCTGAAAAAGAACATTTTCAAGGCTCACTGTTGTAAAAAGTACATTAAGAACTATGTCCTGTATAAGTTCAAGAACATTGTTTATTTCTAGATAATTTTTGTGTAACAATCAAGTAATAATGAAATAGTTTAGTGATTTAAGAGCGCAGGAGAGTTGAGAAGAAATTGTATGTTATGAGTTTTAAAAAAATGATTACATTTGTTTAGGAAAATTCCAGCTGTAACCGCTTATACTTTATTGAACTGAAACTGACTATTGAATTTGCAAAGCTGTTACATCAAGTAAAATAAACACGATTGTTTTTTCTCAACTGTTCATTATTTAGTTATTACCCAAGTTTACGATATTGTTGTCATTGTAAGGACATTAAAATATTATTTAGGGTTATGGGCTATAAAACTTTTTTAGTAGTACAATCGTGGAGCCATACAAAAAGATCAAAATCAAACAATCATCGTCAAGGTTACAAGCGACACGCCCCCTCTAACTCTGCAACAAAATCCCATAACAATAATAATAAATTAAAAAAACACTAATAATAAATAAACACAAAAATACAGTCTTGCACTAATCGCAGCGCAACTATCCGGTTCAAACTTCACCTCGTTTCGCGGAACTAAGAATTCCCCAAAACCAAAAAGTGCTCGTTCACGCCCAATTGACATGGTTTGCTGCGATGTGCGTTAGCAACCATCCGCTGACCTTGCCCCCTTTGAATTAAGTAACAGGTTAGTCCGATAAGGGGCGACGTGGCTTATCTGGGCGTTATCTCAAGATATTAGGAAACGACATGGCCTATTATGATGCGACGATCTACTGAAGATTTCGCTTTCTAGATTAGGCGGGTTTAATGGACCCTTTGCACACAGTAAACGCGGGATATTTTGATGTTAGTGTTCTAGGCGATCTACCAGGTCAAGCTGCTGGAATAATGGATAGACCTATTTTGGGAGCCTTACACCATTGCAGCCAACGTCAGTAACCGATAATCTCCAGCTTGTATCTCTTTGTTAAAACTTTTAATTATTTAATTCCCTATCGCTGTTTTGACCCCTTACGTTGAACCGTGGTATTTCTGGATAATTATTCTCCTGGGTGCATGCTACGTGTCTTATGACATACTTACACTTGAGCTTGGTTGGCTTATCGGATTTGATTGTCCTCTCCACTGGGACCAAATTCTTATTATTCTTGTTTATTCTAGGGTCTCATTGATCTACGTCTCCCACTGTTTTCCTAATATTTCAAATCGAGCAGTTCTTTTTATATCATCCAGGCAGCACATTGATGGCCCTCCATATCCCCGTTTCGCATACCATGATCTACATTTATTATCTTTTTATACCATATATTATCAGTACATCTTTTATTGTGGCCCGCTCATCTTCACTTATGTAGGGCAATTATTTCTACGATGTCATCCTATACATTTATTTGATATACGATATCAAAAGACCCTAGGATTGATCTTTTCTTGGCTCTCTTCATTCTCGCCTCTCATTAATCTCTGCCTCACCCTGTTTTCATCTATTCTAATCCAACTGTTCTTTTTATATCGTGCACCCAGCGCATTTCTGGTCTTCGACGATCTCATTTGCATACCATAGTTTGCATTTACTATTTTTATTCCAGCTCTTATCAGTATATCTCTTTTTATATGCTGATCTGGTAGCTTACTCTACCAACTTAGCAACGAGTCCGGTAAGTACGTTTTTATGGCCTAGCCCGGTAGCACTTAACGATGCTTGTGTTATACGTTTGGCAGTACTGAAGTGTATTGTTAGTGGCACCCTCAGTCTACGTTAAATTCGAGGTTAGCATTCTGACGCAAAACCTTTGATTTTGACATAGACTGACAGTGCCACCAACAATACACTTCAGTACTGGAAACGTATAACATGATTAACAAGCAAATAATTTGGGATAAAAATTTATAATGAAAGTAATTCTTGTTCTTGTTCGGAATACAAAAAAAAAGTATGACACACAGCCAGTGTTCACGTGTCATACGTGTCTCGCCCTGACGGGATCAACCGTGATGTACTAGCTCGGCCATAATGTCGTAAGTAGCTATTATTGTGTCCTGCTGATATTCACTTATGTCAGGCAATTGTTTCTACGATGTCATCTTATAGATTTTTTTAGTATACGGACGTGGGTTCGAGCCCCACACCCAGACATCGGTTACACCTTTGGTGGTCGTGACAGGGCATTCTTTCTATCAATGGGTTAGGCTAGCCACCTGCTCAGCCTGAGGGTGAAGATGGCTTATACATCGCACTCAGTGTAGTAATAACAAGCTCTCAGCCTATACTAAAAGGGAGAAGAAGATATCTATACACATTCCTTTTTGTAAATCCTGACGTTTGCATTCCATGGGTAAGGACTGATAAAATACATATTAAACGCCCTGAGCTTTAGGTATTGTTTTATATTTATGTTCTTAATAATGTAGTTTAGGCTACTGAACACAGCTCATTCTAGTCTTATTCTTCTGCCAAATTCCAGCACGTAATTTTCTTTTTTTTAATGTTAGTCCTTGCTGCAAGTATATGTGTATTGACTCTTTCTATTACGTCACTTTCTACGAATATTTCTTTATCTTATTCTCGTACTTTAGCCACGATTTCTGTCTTGTTTATGTTTATCTTTAACTCTGCAGATTCTGACCTTTTGTCTAACTCTGTTAATATTTGTTCCAGGTATTCTTCCTTATGCTCGTCTCTGATTGATCGCTGTCTCTCAATGTTGCCATCCATCCTAATCCAGCTGTTCTTCGTTATCATCGACCCAGTGCATTTATGGTATTTCATGTCTCCGTTTCGCATACTATAATCTCCATATATCTAGGTCCCGGGTGGTGTAGCTTGAACAAGCGTCCACGTTCGATCAGTAGAGTTAAACAACGCTCTTTTTGGTCAGAACTTGGATGGGAGTTCCACGACTTGTAAGGGAAGATAGAGGGTCGGCCTTACCTTTTGGCGAAAGTTATATTGGTTATTTTGCAGGCTGGTAATTATCGGCCTAGTTGGGCTAGCTCGCCGCGAGGGTCGCAGGGTTCCAGCTATGCTGAAAAAAAAATAGGAGAGGGCGCCAGGTCCTCGACTCAGATCCAATCCTTATGCCGGACCGTACACAAGGTAAGGCCAATTGCCAGGAGATAAAAAAAAAATAAGCAAACCAACAACCAATGAATAGATCACAGCTTTATTTTAAATATTGGTGGGTACTATAGTGCGTAACAAGCAAAATCACAGCAGGCAGTAAATATATGTATATAACTAACAACAAAAAAAAACACACAGTAGGCGACATGCAGTAATAAATATAAATATCTGTATATTAAACAAACAGTAGACAACGAGCAATAATGGCTATAAATATCTGCGAATAGGCTAACGCGTTAAAATGTTGGATGCGCGGCATGAACCAATAGAACACCCTACTCAGGTGTCGACATTCCGCGAGGGCTTGAAATAGCACGGGGTTTAAGAGAAACGTAACGAGTATTAAATTACGCGTAAGAATAGAATAGACGGGAGGTACCCTGTGAGGCAGGATATAGCAAAGCCGGGTTATGCAAGCGCACAGCTGATGCGAAACCCCAAATATCAGCTCAGAAAGATTCTAAAGTAAATACTCAAAAATTTCTAGGAGTCAAAACTACCAGGCTATATGGCCATATAAAAGCAGGGTGGTTTTCTCAGTGGAAATACATCAGGTACATACATGAATGCTGAAGCAATCGCTTGAATAAACCTTCGGCAAACTTATACCTACGTAGAGACTCGCAAATAAATTACAATAACGCGGAATTGGCAAAGATTCTACCGGCGGCGGGCATTGCGACACAACCGTTACTAACCCGAGATTAGTTATTAGACAAGAACTTAAACTGCAAACGTCAGGCGGCTGACACGCAAATGGCGACGAAATAAGTGACAGTATATCAAACAAACCGCAGGCAACGAGCAGTAAGTACAGCTTTAAATCTGAAATAATTGAACGAAAGATCTAGCATACAATTTGCAGGGGAGCTCGATGGGGCGCGGCGGCCGGCGAACCCCCAGTCTTCCGCGGAACCTAAACAGGGCGCTAGTAAGTATTCTGACATTAATTTGCCAGGCTGCACATAAATGCAAATAAGGCAGCAGCGCGAAGACTAACTAACCTATAAATTCGTAGGTTCGGCAGAGAGCCGTGGCTCGGGGCTAATAAGCCGCAGAGCTGCCTTCACAAACTCGGGTAAGCTCGATTAATGGTTCAATAAAGCTCACTAAAATGCACAAAATGGATGCACTAATAACTAACTAAGCGAAGCATTGCTATGCCCAAAAATTATCACACATGCCCTAACCAATAACGAAACGAGATACTACTAACTAACTATAAAATACACCAGGCGCAAATAGCTATATCAGTTTCTTGCCTGTAGTAAAAACATGTCGGATCCTGACCTTCCTGTTGGCTTGAGGGGGCGAAGCCGGCTGAAGCAGCGAGGGTTTCGGCAGTCGTAGCGGAAGGCCAAGCGGGCCGGGAAAGCGGTGAATATGTCGCAGGTGAGTGCAATGCTACACTCTCTAGCGTAGCTCCCAGGAATTGCAGAACTCCTTGACAACTCGATAATTTCAGGAGCCCAAATCGACGGTTTGGATGCCCGCAGGGTGCAGCCGAACAAGTAATGCTAAGCCTCTTCAGGGAGGAGTTTAACCTCTGGCAGGAAGCATCCAGACTCTCCCAAGATCGTATCCGACAGGAACAAGCATCCGACAGGAATTGGCATCCGACAGTAAATGGCATCCGACAGTAAATGGCATCCGACAGTAAATGGCTACAATGCACAACGCCCAAATGAGTCCCAAATAAGAAGAAACTGGTCTCATCTTACCTCACGCTGGAACTGAGCCAGAAGAAAGGGCAGAAACAATGCTGGCCTCAAACGAATCCGCAGTTGCGAAGGACGTACGTATAACCAAATCAAATACGAACGTCTTAAGGGCATATGTGCTTTGTAGGTCCTCCGAAAAATCAAAACGGAGCTGAGCTATACTAATTAGCTCACAAATTTAAGCACACGGCCGAGGCACTAGCAGCCTGCACCAAGTTTAAAATGGGAAAGGAACTCAAAAATCCACCAGTTACCAGTTATCAAAACTTTCCAAAATTTTTGGGTCAGAAGATGCAAAAAAACAGCCTGAAAAATGTGGCTGCAAGAAGAGATATCCTTTATCTAGCAACAAATAGAATAGTGCAGAATAATTTGCAACAAGGGTTGCCTAAGCGCCATATACAAATATCTGTAGGAATATGACCAAAATAAATTTAATTAGTAAAATATGGGTAATTATTCGAATAGTTGCTTACCAAACTGCTTGATAATTATAGGAAAATAATTAAAAATAAGATACAGCTAATTATACCTAGTTTAAAGCATGCAAAAATTGACAAAAGCCAACCATAAATATTCAAGTTCAAAAATTCAGCTAACGAAAGTTCAATACTACGGGGGACGCTCCAAAAGTATCGTAACAGACTGCTTCTCTCGGCGCCTCGTGCTACGAAAATAGTTGGTCCCGGATGTCGTAATAACATCACGACAGTCGTTAGCGGGGTTGGAAGTCCCCATAAAATGTACAGCGACGCCTATAATTGGCCTAACGGCTGTTGGCTGAGTGCCAAAATAAAAATAAAAATAAAATAAAATATATTATTATTCTATCCCATTTGTTATCAGTATATATTTTGTGTCCTGCTCATCTTCGCATATGTCGGGCAACTATTTCTATGCCATCTTATAGATTTATTTGGTATACGATCTCTAAGATATTTTCAAGCATTGTTCTCTTCTCGACTCTCCGAGCTTCAGCTAATTTTTTTGCAAATGTTTACGTTTGCATTCCGTGGGTAAAATAACATATTAAACACCCTGATTTTTATGTGTCACCCTATATTCCTGTCCTTTAAAACGCAGTTTAGTTTTCTGAATGCAGTCGATCCTAGTAGTATTATTCTGCTAACTTCCAACATTTTTTTCGTGTGTTGTTATTTTCTGTTTCAAGTGTATATTTATTTACTCTTTCTGTTCATCACGTTAGCCGATTTTGATATTTTCTTTAATTATATTAACGTTAGTGGCAGATCTTCAAAGATACCAGCAACTAACACCAAGTGATCGGCGTATCTGAGATGGTTCAATTGTTAGCCATTCATATTAACATTTCCTCCTTTACAGCCTGGTTGTATAAAAGCGCCCTCTAGAAATAGTAAACTAAAAGTCTCATTCTCTCACACCTCTCTTTATTTGGGCACTGTCCCCATCATCATGGAGTTATGCAATAAATACATGCCATATTTTAATCCTACCCAACGTGTTCTTATAATCAACGAAGGCATCGTTTCGATCACTGCGGATCTGTCTGTCTGTCGGAAAACATTAAGCACGATTCAATTTACCTATCATCTGTCAAAAAGTAACCAATGAAAATGCTGAATTTGATGTTTCTTGACCAATCAAAAAATATTAGCGGATGTAGATTCGATAACAGGCCTTTAAGGCCTAAATTACGACCAAGAAGAAGAAGAAGATTCGAACCCCACAGACTTAAATAGCTCCGAGCACATTGAGATTCCCCAACCTAGCTTTGGCAATCACGAAGTCCTAAAGAAGAGAGGCCAATGCCCCTGCAGTGGGTATTTTACAACCAGCACGACGACGAGGAACTTAACCTCAGCAACACAAAATGAATACCAGCACTAGGGAGACTGTTGAAGTTATTTGATGCTCTGCAAGAATAGGATGTAGAAATTTTTTAAATTGCAAAGTCGGCGATGTTTTATGGTTTCTGCGCTTTTTGATTGCAGTATTTCAATCCAACCTGGCATCTAATATAGAGCAGGAGGTGCTCAGCCTTGCATATTACGATTATTTTAAACTCTTTGCGTTTTATACGAAACAAAATTAAAGATACATTTCTGCTGTCAAATCTGAAACAGATTGTCCGTGAAGCAAATGGTTCCAACATAAAAACACAGAGCGTAGATTCCTGGAATATTTGGAAGAATGGATACGAGACCAATAGAAAAAAGGCAACCAGAAAGGCTGCCAAGAACAACTTCAGAAGAATCTCCTTAAAGCGCATCTAAAGAAGTGGCTGATGCCTAAATACAGGAGAAAGGCAGCGATGTGCCCGTTGGATGAGTTCAAGTGTTTTGGGTGGACTGGTTTTAAAGAATAGTTCATAGTTTAACAATAAAAAATTTATATTTTTAAATGTTCTCTATTTTCTGTAACATTGTGAATACAAATTAAAATAATTAAATTTTCTGAACTTTTATCTGTAGATAACTACCAATATCTTACCTTTTTATCTAGATAATTTGTAGAAAAATTATCTCTTATCTTTATCTAGATAAAACGATACTATCTTTTTGAGTATCTGTTAGTAAACAAAGAGCGTTTATAAAAAAAAGTGCTTAAATAGGCAATGTCAGCACTGTGACCTTTATCATTACTAGTTTCTTCCGATACATATTCACCAACAATGACATCATCCTCTTCATCATCATCAGATACATGATCTATAGATTCTACATTACTCGCCTCCCAAAGATCCAACAATTCTTCATACTCCGAGACATTATGTGTATCTGAGACTTTTATCGTCGCGAATGACTGAAAAAGAACTAACTCATTTCGAACACTAACAATAAGGACCAAAAATAATCCGACCTCTGCTTACAGCAACTAAATTGGTAAGAAGGAAATCGGTGTCCTTAAATGATAAGGGGGATTCCCAGGAACTATACAACGGACAAAAATATTACCTCTTCATATATGAAGGGTATTCCCCCAAAATTCGAAAATGTCTCAACGTAATTCAACGAATAAAGCAATTCAATAGGCTACATGGGGTACAGGAGCACTCCAAGCAGAACTTTTGCTACAAATGATTAATGAAAAATATGGAAAATTGTTGCAGAGAGTGTAGGTAATAGGGTGCTAAAACGGGAATACCAGAAAAAACTTTCCTAAAAGATACCACGAAAACTTGCGCTTGGGGTTGGGGTGCATTTGTGCCTCACTCCTAACTGCCTTGTAAAAGTTAAGCAAGATTGATTCAGCATATAGCTACCAAATCTACTAAAATATTTAAATATAGAAAGCAAAGTGGAATTGTAGGCTCTTCGAACGACATTTGTATATAACGTGATAAGGGGAAACGGGGATTTTGAGATCTATGCTGCTAATTGATATAATTTAAAATAATCAGTTCTAAATATTTTTGTGGTGGGCAGGGGATTTACACGACACGGCGGGACCTTGGTAGGCGAGTGGCGATCGCCGCTGTAGCCGAGGTCACAGTGGAACACGGAGCGCTCGGTCCGAGCCAGGGTGCCAGGTCACAACAAAAGAATGACCGTATCGACCGTGAAAAATTATCGAACATTATCGTAAAAAGTTTCGTTGCTAGAAAAAATTATCGTATTATAAAATTATGTTCTCTTTCTCTTTATTGCTCATTTTTCGATATTATTTTGGCATGTTTTTACTTTTATAAAATAAAACAACAGCCGCTAGATTAGTACCCTGGTATATTTAGGTACTTTATCTAAAACAAAATTAATAATTATTTCGACAATACTTCGAAAATGTACTAGTCGCCCCACCTAGCTGCCCTTAATACAAACGAAACAAATATATTGTCATAAACAAAAAAAAAGAATACATTTACTAAATACTAAATACTTATAATATATTATGTCCTCAAAGATAATATCTTCAATTTCGGTTTCCTGTCTGTTGGATTTCTTTAGTCGGATAAAGGTTGGCAGTGGTCATGTTTCTTAACATTTTGTCACTAGGTTTAAAACTATAAGTTTTTTTTTCTAAACAGATATGCTGGGAAGATAACATCAGTCCGTTTATTGTTTCTGTTTCCAATTTAGTCCTACATTTCATTTTTATTACATTTGCCTTAAAAATTTGTCTTTCGCAACTTGCGCTTGAATGTGGCAATGATAAGACGTTTAAAATAAAATCGCATAAATCAGGAAATAATGTTTCCCCATGATAATCGAACTAATGCAGAACGTAACGAGCGGTAAACAAAACGTAGTCAATTGGAATAATTACCTTTAAAAATCTTTTACGTTTTCTTTACCGTTATCTAAATTATCGTACAAAAGAATATTCTCGTACATGCAGTATCGTACATCGTACATTTGCTAAAATTATCGTACAAAAACGATAATTATCGTACACCTGGCAACAATGGCCGGAGCAGGCGAGAATTCGACTCCCGGCACGGGTGGTCCAAGTTTCACTTAATTAAGGTTTAGGTTTAAGTGACGCCCGCACCTCTTGAATTAATGATTAAACAGTTCCGGGGGGCAACGGTAGTCGTTAGGATGAAATAAAAAACCAATGATGCTAATAATGGCAAAATGCCAAAAACTCGAAATACTTTTCTGGTTTTAATAAGAAACACAAGGGGAAACGACCACTGAGATTTAAAAAAAATAATCGTGAAATAACAAAACCTAATCTATTCTTAGCGATTTATTAATTTTTATATTCTATACTTGTAAAAATCAAAACATGTTAATTAAACGACAAATAAATCCTAAGTAAATAATTGTGTGGATTGTATACAGGACGAAAATTTCGGATTTGTAGAGCAGGAATAAAAGACTTCGTTTGCACCAAAACAATACGTCTTTTTTGCTTCGAAGCGATCATCAGAATGTTAACAAAAACGATCAACTTAAGGAAGCTATAAGGAGTAGGTGGTAGGGGTTGAGCAAGTAAAAAAAGATTATTTAGGGGTTGTGTGTCACAAGTGTTTTTCTACCTTTCAAATCCACAGAAACAATATTTTTCTTTTGTTTCTACTGTATAGTACTAGAATTGTTTCTACTTTTCACAAATTACACGCTCGAAGTTGACATATTTAAAATATTTTGAACTTGCAGTACGAACTGAAATCGAATATATCGTCACAAAGCACTCAAGCACAATATTTAAACATCGGTATTGCAGTTCAAACTAGAAGCATTGTTAGCCGTTCCAGTTCGTAACTGATTAACTGATAAGTGATGGGGACTTCCCCGTCATCTGCAGCGGTTGAAGTGGGTGCAACATTTAATTATGTTGTTTGTATAGATAAGGCGCAGATATTTAATGGAATGGGATAGGTTTTAATGCGAATTGTGAAGTATTTAGCGTATGATAAATTCTGAAAGCAACGGGAAAGTTGAAAAAGTCAAGAGCAATATTCCCTCCTTTTCATGAAATTTTTCTTAAGGCGATTGTTGCACAAAATATTACAAGTTTTAGTATCGTATCTCCAAAACAAAATATAAGGTTCCGTAAAATTTTTAGTAAGTTTGAAGCATATTTTTACGATGTTTGTAGAGAACCTTTCGTAAGCATTTAAAATTTTCAACATATTTTCAGGAAGTTGGTATCAAGTGTCCAATAAATAATTTAGTAAATTTACGGTACATATCATTAATTCGCATAAATGTTCTGTGAAATGTTAGCAATTTTGCATTTTTGTAGCTGATTTACAATTAAACTTTTGCAAATTTGCAACAAATTTTCACCAAGTGGGCAAGAAGAGATTATAGCTATGTATGTATGATACAAGTGCTGAAAGTGACTGTTTAATGCACGAAACATGAAAATTATGAAATGAGTCGTAGGCTGAGTTTCATAACATGTCGAATGCAATAACACTTTTAGCACGAGTTTGCATTCAATATTTTTTACGACCTTAAATTTACTGTTATTATTCCATTAAATGTCGATTTAACAAAGGATTACATTTTTAACAGTTATTGGATAGGTAACCGGCACCGGTGACTATTTTTGCAGCCGGTAATTGTCAAAGTTAGTTACCAAAGGTAATTATAATAGTACACCTTTTACTTGCTTTATTACATAATGCTTTAATTTTTTTAAAACACTACCTCTAACAAAAGAAGTGACTACAATAACTTTATAACCTCACTTCCAGTTTAAAATACGTAAATTAAAAATCTGCAGCAGTGCAGTTTTCAAAATATTTTCAGTAAACCTTCAATAACTTGCAAACAAGCTTATAAGAAATTTTCAACACATTTCTAGGGTATTTACAATATGTTTTTGGTAAACACGAGTATGTAGCAGATTTTAAAAATGTTGCAGCAACTAATGTACAACTGTTTTTAATCAAGTCTGCAAAAAGTCTGCAAGTTTCCAGCAAACTTTTTAGGTTTTCAAGAGACTTTGATTAAGTTCACAACATTTAACTAAATTTCGAGCAAAATTTCCTTACAACACCCTTCAGCAAGTTTTCATAATATTTTCAGAAAACTTTAAGTAACGTAGCAAAAAACTACCAGAAAGTTTGTAGCAAATAACGAATTTATATGAAATTTTTGGTAACAATATATTTATGTAGCAGATTGGCGATTGTCAATAAGTTTGTAGCAATTTATTAATAAGTTTGCAGTAATTTTTTTTCAATTCACAGCCCCTTTTCACGTTTGTAATTCCAAAAACCTTCCTCATCTTTGATACTTTTCCGACATTATTTAATCAGCTTTTCAAATTATATTAAAACATTTTCCAAGTCAATACAATCAGATTAATTTTACTTGTGTAGATTTATATCGCAGCAGGATGATATCGAATGCAATATCTACGGTTTTAAGTGCTATTAACTCTGCAATTACTGTTCACGTGTTCTAATCTAGCTTCGGATAATTTTATTTAACTAGGAATCCCCGCGCTTTAATCTATTCTACATACGAGCATATGGCCAAATATCCTCACTGACTGATCCACGTCCAGCCTCAACCGCTGGGCCTAGAAACATGAAATTTGGGGAATATATTTCCTCCGTGATGTAAGTACCCATTACGAAGGAATTTTTCATCGCCTTAATGCTAAATTTAGGTTTTAATCCTAATAAAGCCCTGAAAGTGCGAATCTGGATGCCGAGGCCGCCGAGGGAATTATGGAACTCTTCGTATCTCCTGTGGCTGTTGAGCTTGAGCTGGAACACTATTTTGTGTCTTTAGAAATAGTTTAAGGGCTTCCTTTTAATTTCACCTCTAGAATGGTAAAAAGGAGGTGAACGTGAAGGGTAACGGATTGATAGTATATATTTTTTCGCATAGGCATTCTAGTTATTTGTAAATGTAGGAAGTGAAAAACAGCATCTGCATGTATTTCTGAACGTCAGTAATTTTCGTATGTTTCCAAGGTGGTCACAAAATTAAGAACTAATTTTCAATAAGTTGCTACATTTTTTAGCAAGATTTAAAATGTTTGTAGTAAGTTTTGATCTAGTTTGCATTAAAGTTTTAAGAACTTTACAAATCTTTGTCAGCACGATTTTTTCAGCAATTACCAACAAACTTGCATTAAATTTGTAAAAAATGTTATGAGAGATTTCTAACATCTTTTTAGAAAAGTGTCAGTAAACTCTAATAATACCCGCTTTTAAGTAATTAAAATCTGTTAAAAAATGATTAATTTTTAGAAATGATTAAAGGTACCTACCTAAAATGCCTGTTCTGCTGAACATTTTAGTTTATTTCAGTTTTTTCGGAATGAAAGTTAGAAATAATTATGAATATTCAATTTGGCTGAAACATAGATGATCGAACTAATTTAATTCCCAACAATATATTATTTAATAAGGTGTTTTTACCTATCGACGAAATAAACGTATGTAGATTTGTCTAATATTTTTGGGCCACACTGTACAGGATGGCCAAACTTTTCTTTATTTTCATAGGCCATTCCGCATATTTAAGATAAAATATTATAATGAATAATCAAACGTTATTAATTATGTCAATTAAAGCGTTCTACTAAAAAACGATGAAATATTAAAAACTGAAAATTGCGAATTTTTGTTATGTCGTGAAAATAAAGAATTCTACTCTGCATGATATTGATATGAGCGTGAAATGACAAAGCATTTAATAACTATATAATAATAAAGCAGCTTAAAAATAATGTTCCTAAACGGATATGGATTGTGATACCTTCGTTTTATCATTGGGATTTCTATTTCCCACAACGGTATTTGCAGTTCATTTGTAAATAGTCCAGTTATGATTGCAATTGTAATACAAATGAGTCAAGATGTATCTGAAAGAAGTAATACTTATATATAATAAAATGTAACGCAAAAGTTTAATTCTTACATATTTGGTTTATAAAAGGGTTGATGTCGTCATGTTACAATTGAGAACTGTTAACCTAAAATTATGATTAATGACAAATAGAAAAGTCATAACGATTGAGAATATAAATCTGTATTATCGATTGTTTGATACCCAATGGTTTTGGCGGGTATTTTTAAAATAACAGAACAAATGGGGTGTGAAAATTTATAAAAATTAGATTGTCCAAGTTAAAACCGAATTTAATGGTCAATTTTAATTAATAATATACTGGTACGGTCAATTTTAATTAATAATATACTGATGTGTGCAGATATATAATGTCATACGCATAAATAGTGATATACGAAAGAATTGAGTGCGACATTGGAAAAAACTAAGTGAGTGCATACATTTATACTATAAAAGGAATTGCTGCCAACCACGAGAAGGATAGCTGTTGCAGAGATCAAGTGCAAAGGAAAACACAGAAGATAAAAGAGCTCGAAGACCGAAGATTACCAAGTAAGTGTATTAAACATCAATTAAAAACAGAACAAATATAAAAGAAAAGCAGTAATAAGAAAGATTTATCTGTTACTTACCAATAATAAAATTGAATGTAATTGAACAAAATATACGGTACCCCCCACCCAAGAAAAGCGCCCTTCCGTGCTTTCCAAAAATACTTCGATACTCAGCATCACTCCGTTTCGCTAATACAATGAAATGCTATGAACCAGTTATTTATAAAAAAAAAAAACAAAAAAAAACAAAAAAAATTTTTTTTGCCGACGACCATAGCTCAAAAGTTGATGTTGCCTTCATTTTCGGAGGACCTATCGTATGAAAACGATCCAAGACTTCAGGAAGGTTCCTGGCGACCGGAATCGTGTACACATACGAACATACATCCCCCGCACAGCACGTTTAGGCACCCCCCAATACGGGGGATTGATCTAGTGGGCTGGGATCTTCACCAAAAGATCCGCACCGCCGAGACGGAGATTTGATATAGTGGGTTCATTAGTCGGTTGGCTCGAATTTTAGAGATATTTGACTCAGAGTGGTTTTCGATATGAGGGAATTTCAATACTTCGTACACTTCGTGTCGAAGTAATTAGATAATTTACCTGTGTAAACATAGAGTATAATTAGTCTACAATTGATTTGAATGAAAGTAAGTATTTGTCAAATAATATAAACAAAGGTGATGAACATATGATAAAAGCAGGTATATTTTTAATAAACACAAATGTCTCATATTTTGCATTACAGCTTTCCATTTTTTATGTCCTAATTATATTTAACAGTAACCCAGAGATATAAGAGTCTAATAACAGAAGTTATTACAATTGCATACTTAAACTGTAGATCAAAAAGGCAAGATTTAGAGCCCAATTTTTGATAAAACCCTGAGAACAATATTTATTTTAAATAAAATAAAATAAAAGCTATTATACTACAGCAATATATAGAAAAAATGTCTTTCTTTTGATTCCAGAGCCAACTATGCGTTCCATATAAAATAATACAACTTTATGCTATAACTCCAATTTCGAAAATATTTTGGAAAATATGACTACGCCACTGCTTTCATAACAAAAAGTTACATCAAGAACGAAGAACGAGATATATCCATATAACAAAAAGTCGAAAAATCGAACTTGCGCTTATAACTTGAAAACAAAAGACGATAGCCATTTTTAGATTTCACCAGTAAGTTTCAGAAAAAAGGGATCGAGGATAGGGAGTCTATTTTTCCATATGTTCTATAGTTACGGAGATTCCCCATGAAAACATCGAAATTTGGCCACCCTGTACATTTCTTTTGCATTTTCAAATGACGTCCAGGGATTTCCTGTACAGCCAAACATTAAACATTTTTGAATAATTTGTGCTTACGCACAACTTTCTAAATTATTTTTATCATTTTTAAACATAAACGTCAGGAAAAGACAAAAATTATACAGTGTCTCTCGAAAGCCTGGTTAATAATTGACGCCAAGTATATCATCAATAAAGGAGCGTTTTTAGGTAGGGGTTGATGGGAATGTGATAATATGTTTAAACCAAAATCTGGAGTTATGCCTTATGCTGTTAAAGAATATTGATTGAAAATACCATTTTAATCTAGAGACAATTTAATTTTTGAAGCATCGCTAATCTTAAATGAATTTATATATCCAACAGTAAAAAATTAATGGCAATAGTTTTTCCAAAGCCTCAAAATTTTGTAGCTAACAATCCATTCGGCCTGTAAAAGATAAACTTAGTAGTCCGTTATGCGTATAACTATGTACTATTGCGAAGTTATATCGAAATTATATCTAAAATCCATATAGGCCTATACTTTTTCCCCTTAGTCTTTACTAACTAGAGCTGTCACCCCATACAGTGTCCTGGCTCTTCTGCATTTTTACTTCCTTTTACACTAAAGGAAGTATTGGATTCACCCCAAAAATTCGAAATTGAGTTTTTAACAGATCTTCACGTTTTAGAGTCTCCTGAACCCAAAAAACATGTTTTTTTCATTGGTCTGTCTGTGTGTCTGTCTGTGTGTCGGTCTGCGTGTCTGTGAACAAAATATCTCAAAAACTGAAAGAGGTATGGCGTTGAAACTGCATATATAAGTTTTGTGTACTATGTAGATGCGACAGCATGTTAACATAACACAACTTTGTATCCCGAATCCGGGGCAAGTTGAGCATTGTACCGCCAGATGCAAGCACTTAAAGCACCAGCCTCTACACCGCAAGGTAAAACGAGGTTATCGATCGATTATACATTATACATTTATTTTTCATTTTAGCTATTCAAATTCAATGATTTATTTTAAATTTTTAGAATTTCAAATGACTAGTTAATATTGTGCCCGTTTGTTACATCATTTAACTAAATATCAAATTTAACTGACTAGCTCTAGCTGAACAATTGACTCCAATTCAGGGTAGGTTCAATGTATTGTATTAATAATAAGAATTGCATTATATGCTAATTCGAAATGAATATAATTTTAACCTCAAACGAGCAAATGCCATACTTTTACAATAAATAAAACTAGACGATTTTTCAAGCATGGTAGAATTTGGATTGGCACATGGGTTACAAATCTCGAAAAGCATCCAGTGACGAAACACAGCTTTCTGCATTCTATTCTAGGAAATGAATCCGAAAAAACAAGAATTAAAAAGGAACGTTAGAACAAACCGCAGTCAAGGTACAGATAACGTATAATAAATAGCTTACAACAGGTCTGAAGCGGGACTTTTCGTGTAAAATCAGCTATAGCGGGGCAATTTTCGGGACAAAATAAAAGTCGATGCGGGCATTAAACGGTCATTTTAATTAGTGTTTTTAACCATATTTGCGTATTAACCATTTTTTCCAGATTTTTATAACTTAAAATCGTTTTTTTAAGATTCCTGGAGGTGTAATGAGAATACCAAACTTACATTAAACCTGCTGAATCTTGTTACACATATAAAAACTTACTGAAGCTTTAGTTTGAACTTTACTAGTGTTTTCAAAACCTACATTGTTTACAAACTCACAAAAAAATCGCTGCAGACTTATTACAGACTTGGTGAAAAAGTGTTAATATTTACTGCAAATTTGCTAAATGATTATGCAAAAACGCTAAAATGTCTTATAAATTGACTATAAATTGGTTAAATAATCTATAGCAAACTCTGCGCGCGTTTTAACTGTTGAAGATGAAGGGGAAATCCCCATAACTTACAAAATATAAATTACAAGCGACGAACAATGCTACTAGTTCAAACTGTCATAAAAAAAAATAAATTTTAAACACCGTATTGCAATTTTAAAATTTCCGACTCCGCACTACACCTAAAAAATAAATATTTGAAAATATAATTAGAAGAAAGACAAACTTAAGTGCCAGATGTTCCGTTTTTGCATTTCTACTCCGGGGAGTACCATGAAAAATTCAATTTTCTGAAACTAGATTTGAATAGTTTTACACAGTGACTGCAGGTAGAATCGATAGCACTTAAAACTGTAGATACTTCATTTGATATCGATCTTGCGGTATAAATATAAGAAGAGGGCTACAATTTATCTGATTGTAATTATTGTTTACCAAACGCTTTAAAATTAAATATAGCGAAAGATAGCAAAGATGAGAAAAACTGTTGGTATTACGAAATTAATCGTAGCATCTTAGCTAGCAGTAAATTATTTTTAAATAAAGAAAAACAAAGCAAATAAAACTTTTCTTATACTTCCCAGTCGATTTTTCCACAAATTTGCTGACGGCATATAAAAATAAAAAGTTAAAACCAATCATGTTTCGCAGTTGAAGCTTTTAAAATCTAATTTTACATAAATGTATTAGTTACTGACCTTAGCTGCACGAACAGTCAGTCAGACCATGACACCATAACCGCAAATTCACTCTTAATTTTCGATCCAGCTTAGCTTGAAATGTGATTTTCTGGTCCGCCAAATATGCAACAGTTATACGGTCACAAGATTGCTGCTGCTGAACGATATTGTTTCACTCATCTCTTGCTGTTACGCAACTAGATAAGAACAAGATTAAATTGAATAGGGACTTCCCCTAACTCCGGATTGGTATTTGCATTGGATATGGGCGTTTCAAAGGTTAACTGTACCTGTGCCTTCAGCAAACGGCATTGATTTGTAAGTATAATAAGGAAAGTCATTCAATATATGCAATTTGGGGAATTCCCCGATTTTATGTAAGGTCGCCGAAGTGTTTAACGAGTGCTATTTTTGGAAACAGGTGTTGTGCGTGACGACATCTGCACTTTAATTGTGTCCACTCTCAAATTCTAATTAAATTTTCTTTAACGAAAATAATTCAATTGCATTACAAATACTGTGTGGTTTTTTCGTCGAAACATATACAAAACTTTGAAAATGACGTGAATCCCCTTGCATTTATTTATTTATAGTTACTAGTACCTAATTCAAAATAATACGAATCCTACTACAATGTATACAGTCTCATAAAATAATTTTTGGTTTCTGTATTTGCTTTTGGTAATTACTTAGTATACAGATAAACATTGGGATCTAATTTAGATAAATATTTTAATGTGGAAACTGTTGGAAACTTACTTAACGATGCTTCTGTGAAATCGTTTGAAAATTCTATAATAAACTATTGTTTCTAAATAAAAGTGCACTTTCAAGTACAGTATTAATTTAATGTTTTTATATTATTATTGAAAATTTCTCTATGAATTTTATTAACAAAATGTCTATGAATCAATTTTTGGATTTCAAATGTCTATTAACCTTTTTACTACGATTTTAGTGTTCTGCGACCTATAAGTGGTCCAAAATTGTTTTGAGATTAGCGTGTGTCATTTTATTTTCAATTTCTAGTAATTTCTATTTTGTGAATTTCCTTATAAAATACGGCTAGATCAAATTTTTAGTACAGGGCGTTTAACCTAACTGACCAAAAACAACAACGTTTAAAGCTAAAAACCAACGTTGCGTGAATGTACTTTATGACCTACTGAATAAGAATCTGTGGTGTGGCAGCCGCCATGTTGGTGACAATTATATAAAGTTATTTTTGCAGGGAAAATCTTATTTGGAAAATTAAGAATAAAATGCATACTCACAAATTAGTAGATATTAGCTTGTTAGCTCACCTCATATGTACCAATATCTTAAGGTTTCTAATAATACTGAACAGCTAAAGGAGGAGGCACTGACCAACGTAAATTACATTAATTCACAAAGAAAAAACTGTAGTCGGTGAGGTTTGACCCTGCACCATGGCCATGAGCAATTTGATTGCTAGTCAGACACTTTACTCACTCGGCTGCCTCACGTACAACCAACCAAAGCATATTGAAAATAAACGCAGGCCATAGCAAGGCTACTGAATATTAATTGACGCCATTTTGAAAATAAGTTTGGTGACTTATTACAGTCACCTATAACAAAAATAAAAGTTTTTCTTTCTTCCATTGTGCCTGTTTTGTTACTATCATTTCAGATGTTTCTAGTATGCCATGTACTATGTCTGCACTACAATCATCGATTTTTTTGATATTTGATAGTTTTCCTTTTCACCTATTCTACGTTAATTTAGTGGGGATTACGTGAGCTAGTTTTCTTTATTCTTGTACTATATTCATATACACCTTTGCTCGAACCATACGATAAGCGCTACCTAGATTCGCTATATTAATTACACTTGTGTCCACAACAATATTTTTGTTATTAGGTATAACACAATCTACTTCATTTCTTGCTTGTTCATCTGGACTCTGGCAAGTTCATGGCTTTTTTTGTTTACTGAAGAAGGTATTCAATCAGTGAAAGTAGAGAAGAATTACAAGAAATATTAGAGGTACTACAAATAAGAAGACTAGTAGAAATATAGAACATTGAGGAATAAAATTAATAGAGAAACTAAGAAATCCAAGGAAAACCTTATTGCAGGGAAACGTGAGAACATGAATAGAGATATGGAAGGGGGAAGAATAGAGAAAGCATTTGAACACGAAAGAAACCCCCTCAAGGATAGTAAAACAAGGCGCCATAATATAAGGCAAAAACGAACACTTACTAATGGAACACGAAAATATAGCTAATATGTATATGGAAAAGATGGATTGAAAATCAATATGAAAAAGTTGATGATGTGGATTCTGTGATAGAAAAAGAGGAAGACGTTGAGAAAAAAAGGAGAATCAATATAAGAGAATAATTTGCCACAGCAGTAGAACCCTCAGGAATAGACGAAATCCCAGCTGAAAAGATGAAGTGCCTCAGTGAACAGAATCTACAGAATCTCTTTGAACAAATAGCGACTATTTATTAATAACATATAACACACCGAACAATCATAAGCATTGAATAAAGAATACAAGAAAACTGGAAAGAGCATCAATTTGGATTAAGGAAATCGGGTACGAGAGAAGCAATATTAGCACTGAGGCTACTATTAGAAACAAAAATTAGGAAATATAAACAAACTTATATTGATTTTATAAATGAGAAATTTGAAAAAGTAGACTAGCATAAAAATGTGCCAGAACAATTCGAATAAAGCAGGTCATTAAGTGCCAAAAGAAGCCAAACTAAGTATACGCAAGGAAATGTGCATTATCCCCAAGTCTGTTCAATATTTACATAGAAGAAGCACTAAATTAAGTAAATATAGGGATAACAATGTAAACCGAAAATCGAGAGGCTGTGCTACGCAGATGACATTGCTCCCCTAACAAAACCTGAAGAGGGTCTATAATTAGCACTAAATGAAATGCAAAGGATTCTAATGCATAAATTAGTTCAGGATAAATAGCCCAATATCCGTTAAAACTTCTTAAAAGAAGGTATAAAGCTAGAAATTGGAATACAGATAAAATGGACTGATGATAGGCATCTCAGAGAAACATAGATCTGCGAGGAGGGGTCCAAGTACAGGTTGAAGCTTTACCGTATTATTTGATCAATAATCCACTCGATGCAGCTGTAAACAGAGTGTAAGAAATGTTTCTCCCGTATTAGTATATATCGACGCTTAAATAGTAAAAAATGATTAACTATTCTGCGACACAAACAACTCTAACAGAAGAAAATACGATAATTGGATGGGCAGCTGAAGCGGAAGATCATATTTACAGATAAAAAATATTTCAATATCGAATATCGGAAATATTCGTTTACTCAGACCAACCACTACAAGAAAAGTGGTTTGGACTACTTCGTGGAGGCCTAGAATCAATATAGTGACAAAAAGTTGAACGGTTCTTTACACGGTAGGAAACAGCGCTTTCTTCAAGATGTGTCATGTGTAGCTCAGGCTGCTCAGGGATAGCAAATAAATGCTACTAAAATATGACAAAATCAAATAGTGGTAACACTGTAACTAAAATAAACAGATTTTCTATAAACTGCATAAAAGTCACTATTGGGTATCCTGTTTGATTTGGACCTGCATGGGAATTACTGTCAGGTGAATACATCTACGCTTAAGTTGGAATTGGATGTACACTGCATGGGAATACTCTGTTGGATTTGGATGAGCTTGTTGTTGAATGGAATTCTACATCCGAGTTGGATTTTGACGTTGGTAGCATCGATGTTCTTGTTGGACGTCGGAAGTGTCCTGTAAGAATTGGATAAAGTAATTGTAAAAAGTAAGGTGATTCCTGTAGACCGGGAGCTGACATTGGACTTGGAGGCAGTTTGGATTGCTGATAGTTTGGTCGCTGTTGCAAATAAGTCGATTCCTGTAGACCGGGAGCTTCCAGTGGTGGTGCCTACATTGGAACATACGGGAAGCGATTAATAACGGCAGCTGTTGCAATTAATTAGGAATCCGTATTTAAACGGGGGTTCCGGAGCATCAGTAGGCGGTTTGCTTCGACGGAGATGCTGATTGAAGTGCTTGAGTGAGCTAAACAGGTATATGTTAAAAGATCTAAAGGAAATAAGTTTTTAATAGTGAGTGAATTACATATTTGAAGGAACTACTTACCATAGTCTATATTTGAAATAACGTGTGTAACAAATATCATTTGACCAACTTTTACTTTTAACTCATAATGTTTGGCGTTGACAGTTGCAGAACTGTTATATTTTTTAAGTAATTTTCATTGTGCTAATCGACTATCACAGGGCCGGCGTCACACTTTTAGCCCAAGTGGGTAGTAAAAGGGGGGGGGGAGTTCCAAGTGATTTTTCACAATACACTCATATGAAGGGATGAGGGATGCAGGGTTACGATCAAAAACGATAAAACTATACTTTGAAATGTCACAATGTTCAAATTATTTGTTTTCGTTTAAAGATACAAATAAATCATTTTCGTAGGGAGAAACAAGACGTTCGTTATCTATTACGAACAGTAAATTTATCCATTAAAGTTTCTAAATCAAGCACATCAACTGAATCCGGGTAGGAATGCAAAATAGCAACGTGGTTTAGCCGATTCTGTGCCATAGTCGATCAAAATAATTTTTTATTCGACGCAAAACTGAAAAACTTCTTTCGTTAAAACAAGAAGATCTCGGTACTGTTATTATTAATCTCAGAAAACGCACGAATCCGGGAACGATTTTCATATAATGTTCATTTTCCCTGAGAAACTTTACCATAGTGTTCAAATCAGTTGCTTCTTCCCCTACACGCTTCATGATACCCCTAAAAAATCTCTATCATATGTTAGTCACGATTTGTCAAAATCTCCTCTATAGTATTCCAGGATTTCGTCTGCATCTTTCGTTTTACCAGTTGCAAAATTTTCTAACGACTTGAAAAACATTTGCATCACACTGCACCGGGGAGGCACAAAGCGTAAGAGAGATCTCTATCACTACCTCTGGCTGTAGTTCCGAATAGAACCCACCCCCAATTTCAAATTTTATGTTTTGTTCGAAAGTTTCGAGTGGGTAATTACCCACACGGATATTTTCGAGTGGGTAGTACTTACGCATACTAGCTACGTCAACCGCCGGCCCTGGACTATCACAGGTAATAATTTGATAATGCATGAACCTAACCTGGTTTGAGATTGGTTGTTTTCCTAGAGCTAGCAAAAGATAAATAAACTCAATTAAAAAATATATAAAACGAGCATATATTTTACATAAATTTATCTAAACAGAATTTTATTTCAATCCAAAAATAATACCATACATGTTTAAATAGTCTGAGCTGGTTAAATTAACTAAACTAGATAGCATCAGAAAAGGCAAAGAAGGGGTATGGAGGTGTGTAGCATAATAATATATTCAGGGCCGTAACTAGGTATAGGCCGAGTAGTCACTGGTATTGAACTGAAAAAAAACTTCTTTCGTACTAATAAAAAACAAATAAACAAGTGGGCAATTTTTCAGATTTGTAATATTGGCGATTATAGTCTAAATAATGCGAATTGCGCCCAATCTGGTCGATATATTACATTTCCTTGTGCAATTTGCAAATGGAATGTTATGTCTACCAGATTGTAACGGCCTTTGTTTTGTAATTCCCACCTATATCAATCAATGCATTAGAATTACTAGTTTTGTAGCTCACAGCATAGGTGGTCCTACTACAATTATATATTTTTTGTATTTTTAAAATTGAATGTCACACAGCAGTGACGACCAACTATCTTAAATTTTAGACAACTGTTGGAGCGGTTTCACTGAGTGCATATATCACATATACATTCACTGCTTTGGGTTCATCGCTGATACAATGGCCAAGTGAAACAATCAGTAGAATATCACAAACCGATTTTGAGAGCTTACTTGTTCCACTACTATAGTATTTTTCTTTACAATCACTTGCCGCCTAGAATTTGTCCAATTTAAAACACTTCTGCCGCCCTACACGGTGGCAGCTTTTATTGAAAAAGAATTATCGAAATCGGACTAATGCAAGACTCATGTTAGGTGCCGACGGAAAGAGCTATAAGAAGGTGTGGAAGTATGAATACGAGTACAGAACCGCATTCTACGTTCATATGTTATTGGGCATAATAATATGTAATTATTTGTTCATATTATATTATTTTAACATATTGACATGTCTCTCTAGCTTTTGAGTGCACCACGTAGGTGGTCTTATTACAATTAAATTAATTTTTACGTCTTTAAAATTGAATTGTGCCTACAAAAGTCACAAAAAAAAAATTCCAACATATTTTATACGGAAAGTGCTCTGCAAGAAAACAACTTTTGCTGGATGGAATTATGGTTGAAGTCTTCAAAATTATCAGATTCCACAAAATAGGTACCTACAACTAATTTAATGCTGGTAATAATACTGAAACACTTATCGACGCGAAATACATGATTTTGAAAATTAATAAAAACGTTGCAGCCAGTGGGATTCGAACTCGCGTTCCCTGATAAATGCATATGCTTATCGGTGCGTTATAGATGGCGCAGTGGAATTCCGATTTTGAGAGAAATGCGCCCGATCGGTGCCGATGAAATGGCGACGTAGAGACGCAGGTACACCACGTGTTCATATATAGGGATTTGTAAAATGTTCTACGGACTACATAATAATATGTACTTTTTTTTATTAGAATTGTGATTTATAATCTTGCTTTCTGTTCTTATTTTATTTGAGCGGTATTTTGTTATTTTAACATTCAGTGGTTTAGTTGCAAAAATGTTGGCTTGCCTACAATAAAGGTTTGTCTCGTTACGGCACTGCATATATATTCACTAAAGACCGTGTGCAGTGTGCAACCATGCGCAATATATCTTCTTTTTTGTTATCACTGGCTTTATTTGCAGTTTATGCGTGGTAAGTTTCATTACAGCATAATATCCTCAGTGCTGCAAATGAATTGGAAATACTTAGCTGATGCTAGTAGATTCGCAGCTAATCCCAAATTATTTTTGCGGTTGCAATGGTTTGTTTGGGTATTTGTATGTGGTGGTGAACATTCTTCGTTGAAATTTATATTTAAAAATTGTGCAGTACTAAATGTTGGATCATCTTCACGTGAAGAAAGTGTATATATTTACTGGTGACTACAGTGATGTTGATCCAGATTACCAACCTGTATCCACGTCGAAGGCGCTAAAGCGTTTGCAGACCGTTAATCTGAGTTGAATGATTGGGAGTCGGATGACGCACTCAGTCCCGTCTTTTATATGATTAAGGCCCCGGGCCCAAGGTAATGAAGGGGCCCTTCTAGAAAGGAAGTAACTCAATACAATACAATATATATTTTTATCTACGACCACTACTAAAAGTAGGTCTTTTAACGTTAGCTTGTTTCACTAAAAGTGACGTTTTATAGTTTAGCGTGGTTATAGAAATCAGCTGTTTACTTTTAACCCATGTGCTAAAAGTGAAGTGAGGTTACAAAACTACAATTTCGAACTGGAAGTGAAGTTGTAAAGTTATTCTAGTTACTTCTTGCTTTACAGGTAAAGTGTTTTTGAAATAATTAACGCGTTATGTAATAAATACAGTCAGACGTGGAGTATTAATAATTACATTCTGTAACTGACCTTGCAGTACTGGCTTCGCAAACATTCGCCCGCGCGGCATGGGCTACTGTTTATTATGACATAAATTAGAAGTGTCGTAGATGCAAACCTTTGTTAAATCGATATTATGGATTAATAACGGTAAAATTAAGGTCGTAGATAAAATATTGTATGCAACGCATGCTAAAAGTAGTTTATGCACGAGACATGTTATGAAACTCAGCCTTCGGCTTCGGTTCATGATTTTCATGTCTCGCGCATAAACGTTGACTTTTAGCACTTGTTGCATAAAAACGCTATTAATATACCTGCTTTTATTTTTATACAACTATGTACTGAAACGAAATTAAAATTCTAATAAAATGTATATAAACACAATAGAACATAAGAATCCTAAAAATTAAGAAATATGTCATAATTATTGCTACACAATAATAAAAGATTTTTTTCTCGATTTGGTATGGGCAAAGTCCTGTATTATATCTTCAAAATTTAAATTCAACAATATGTCGCTTTCTATGCACATTAATGATAAAAGAGTTTAGCCTCTCTTGTAGCACGGTACTGCAAAGTTCGTTTTTTATCCTGCTTAACTTCGAAAATGAACGTTCTCCACTGCAATTAGTGATCATTAATGAATAATGACATGAAAATTCTAAGTGATAACGCAACGTTAGGAAATGTTTCTTCTAATTTATCAGTTCTTAAAATGTTAAACAGTAGCGAGTTATCAATTTGTTTAGTTTTATATACATCGTTAGTTCCTAAATACAGCGCTAAATGAATACATTCCGTTTCTAATTCTTCTCCATTTATAGCAAGGTGATAATATTCAGCAAACTTTTTACAGCTATCGTGCAACACATTTGGACTAATGGTTCTTAGTTGATAAACAGCCACACCGATTGTTTACTTTGATATATGCAGCAGATCTCTGCTGTAGTTAAGTTATCGATGAGTCGATAATTGGGATAAACACTTCCACTTTAAATTTATCAAATGAATACACAACTTTAATTTTTATTTTTTTACAAAATATTTAATGAATTACAGAATTATTAGTTGATCAATGCGCCTGTCGGGGGCCCCAAAAAATTGGGGGCCCCGGGCCCGGGCCCGCCTGGCCCGTACCTAAAGACTGCACTGGACGCACTACATTCAGCTCATTTTGCACAATCATCTACAATGATTAAAAAGGACAACAAAATCATTACAAGTGGACCAAATCTAACTTTCAGTTGGTCCTTACATCTTATAGATTGTAAAGAACTAGAACCCTTCGTGTTCTCGACAATAACAACTCTCATTGGGTTTAATTTAATATATTTGGAGGCACATCTGATACAGTATGTCGTTTATACTAATTTGAGCGAACCTACGACTAGTGGCTACCAATAACTAACTCAGAACTGACATGAACTGTCGAACTGTGGAGAACACTTCCTAGTTCTATCTATACAATCTATACACAAATATATACGTAACGTATGGGACATAAGTTTTGAGAAAAAGTTTGGCTTGAAATTTCTACTCGATTTTAATGTCTGATCTAGTTACCATGAAACTGGTAAACGAATCATGTTCTGTTTTTATTGATAAACGTCAAATTTATTCAATAACTTAGTTCAAAATGTCGTACAAACTTGAAGTTCGCAAAAGTATCTATCGCTCTGTTGGACGGTTGCCCAAACGTGAAATTGTTAACTTGTTCACAGATCAAAATGTTAGCCAGGCAACGATTTATAGGACAATAAGAGAATGCGAAGAGGGTATACCTTGCACTAATTTGCCGAAAACTGGAAGACCTCATGTTTTGGCACAAAACAGGATTAATAGACTGGTACAATCCGCTCAAGACAGAATTGGAATCTCGAGTCGAAAGCTGGGTCGCCGTTTTGGGGTCTCATACAAGACCGTCTAGAGAATTTGTTTCCTTCTTTTTCTATAATGTACACCATTTCTGGACAAAAATCTCTGGATGGTCTTGTATGAGACCCCAAAACAGCGACCCAGTTTCGACTAGAGGTTCCAATTCTGTCTTGAGCGGATTGTACCAGTCTATTAATCCTGTTTTGTGCCAAAACATGAGGTGGTTGCCTGGCTAACATTTTAATCTGTGAACAAGTTAACAATTTCACGTTTGGGCAACCGTCCAACACAGCGATAGATACTTTTGCGAACTTCAAGTTTGTACGACATTTTGAACTAAGTTATTGAATAAATTTGACGTTTATCAATAAAAACAAAACATGATTCGTTTACCAGTTTCATGGTAACTAGATCAGACATCAAAATCGAGTAGCAATTTCAAGGCAAACTTTTTCTCAAAACTTCTGTCCCATACGTTATAAACATGTAACAGAAATCCTGGCATATTGCATGTTAGATAGTCCGTACTTTGCCATACTTACAAAAACTACAGGAGTTGCACTGAACTTTAGATCTGTGCCAAGAAAACATGAAGTAACGTAATTGCTTAGCATTAATTGCAAACTAAATTATCAATCGATTTCAGTGTCCGGTACATGTCAAATATCCAAAAGAACACTTTTACTGCTGCAAATGAAGCGTACATAACACTTAACTATATTCAGAAGTTCTTTGATAAATAATTATTTGAATATATTTCAAAACGATATGGTATTATTGACGTGATGCGTGTAAATCGATTCAGAAAATCGCCAAGACTCATACATTTCCAAGACAACGGTGGTACAAACAATGATTTCAAAGTCCATTCAAACTTCAAGCGATGCTGCAAAAGTGTATAGTTGTAGACCAACTGTTTTCTATTGGTAAAATAATGCTTGCGTGTAAAGGTACGAAAACTGGAATCTTACACCAGCATATAAAACGAATTAGGCTTCAGGATTTGATAGTAGATTTATAGTAGAAGAATAATCACTGTCTTGGCGTCAAAGTTCTAATTTTTTGTGCAAAATTATCCAATCCCAAAAGTATCTATCGCATATTTTGACTTTTTTTCTGTCTATTGGGACGACTTAAATACATATTATAGTCAAAAATTTGTGTTCAGTTTGGACACCATGAAAAGCAATAGATTGAGAGGTGCAAGGAGCTTCTGAAAGAAGAAAAGTGACTACAAAATAGACAATACTGCAAAAAATGTTACCCTTGCGAGTATTTCACTGTCTTACAGTCCAGTTTTTGGAAGTAGACGTTACAAGAAGCAAGAACAAAAATGTTCACTGTCTCTAGATACTGAAGCAATATAACATCTATAATCCATTTTTGTAGGATGTAGGTTAGCTTTGCATGTTTGTGTGTTAAGCTGCACATGAACAGAACTGGGCAACTTTGCATTTGAATGTGTTTTGTCACGTTTTCTAACCTCAAATGTAAATTTCGTTTAAACACAATAACGTAATTTTACACAGCTAAATTGGGGAAAATGCCATAGCCAACTTTCATGCAAAAAAGTTGTGAACAGAGTATACATAAATGATGTGAATTTATCAAACATCGTTCTACAAGACACCATGTAAGTCAAGAAGTTGGCATCTTGCTATTTTTATGCAAATAGTAGACGGGACGTAAATAATGCATGATCACTGCATTGGTGAGGTGTAGAGTAACGAGTTAAAAGGCACAACAAGCTAAAAGTTTCCCGAATTAAAATCGCAAAATCTTTAACTTGTTCGAAACAAGAAAACAGACAAAAAACCTCCTATTGCTCCACGTCCAACTGAACACAATAGTGTACTGTAGTGCCACAATTGAAAAAAGTCTGATTTCCAATAGGAAAAAAGCATTTTATTTGTGATAGAAGAAAATCTTTATTAATTACAAGGTCAAGCTTATAGAAAATTAACAAAGTAATTCCACAATTATACCCAACAAGAAATAAATACAAAATATTAATTCTTAGAAGGATTTTGTTAGTTATTGCCATGACACTGATACGTAGAGATAATGCCTGCTCATTTTTTAAAATTAAGTTCTAAACGAACGAAAAGACGTAACGATAAACTCTGTATTTTTTTTATTGTGTAACTAGTTGTTAACTATAATGATACCTTATAGTATCTAAAAATGTTTACTGTTAAAAAACTTCAGTTTTTAATCGACTCGTCAATGTTTTCACTTTCTGCAGCCAATTTGTGATGCACTTCCTTTATCAAATTCTTTCTGCACAACTCTAACAAGTGTTGTTTTGTCTTTGATGATCTACAGAAAGCATTTCTTAACTGATAACTGATTATAATTATGGATAGTGGACGACCTTTCTGACGTCTTTTCTATTTATTTCCCGTATTGGAAATCAAAATCTGTCGTATAGGAAATTGCATAATCTGAATTTCATTCCATACATTTTTCATTTTTACTTCCCTCGTCTAAAAAACGAAGGAAGTATTATAATCACGAAAAAATAATCGTTTCAGGGCCCCCAAATGACGAAAAAGAGGTTTTCTCAATTTCGTCTATCTGTCTGCCTGCTGGCGGTATAACTATTTGTTGGAGGAAGACAATGTTTTGCATGCAGATAATATATCTACATAGCATGAAACCGAGAAAATGTCGAACAACTATATACAGCTTGAGCACCTTAAAAAAATTAAATTTTGTTTATTTTTGCGTTAACTGAGAAATAGATAAAAGTAATAATTTGCACATAAATCAGGACTTACACTTGTCGAAAATGGAGCCCAACAGATAATGTAAAAGAGTCAAAATGTTTGAACAATAAGTCCTTTCTCTTAAATACAGCCGCGTATCGCCAAGCCGGGAGTGCTCCTTGATAGTCCGATGAATCAGAGCCCGGATTTAAATTTGTGTTCTCAGGCGCTGTATTTCGAAACTTACCACCGGTATTTTTTTTATTTGTAAATAGTAGGAGTAAGACGATATTGTTCATGCAAATTATATATCTACCTGACATGAAACCGAGAAAATATCGAAAAAATATATACAGAGTGAGCACCTTAAAAATATAAAACTTTATTTTTGCGTTAACTGAGAAATATACAAAAGTAATCATTTGTACATAGAACAGGCTTTATACTTGTCGAAAATGGGGCCAACAGATACAGAGTAATGTAATACAGTCAAAAAGTTTTAACAACAAATCTGTTCTCTTAAAAACAGCCGCGTATCGCCAAGTCGGCAGAGTTTCTCACTGACCCGATGGATTTAAATTCGCGTTCGCAGGCGCTATAGTTCGAATCTCATCACCGGTATCTTTTTACTTCCCAAGGAAGTATTGTAATTACGAAAATATCACCTTCCGGGATTTCTTCAGATCTTACAATTTTTTTTTAACCGTCCACTCAATCGCAATCAATCCAAAATTATATGATAGGTCGCGTGAAACTACATATTTTCTTAAGTTAATCGCTTTGGAAATAATGAAATAATGGAAAGTCGAAAAATTCATAGGGGAGGAATAATACGGATATGTCATTCCGGATGGCTGTAAACAGGATTATTCTTACCTCATTTTGAATGAAACATTAATGTAAAAAATTGAAAAGGTTTCGAGCGAAATCGGTCCCTTTTTTCTTTGTATATACGTATTTGTCGATATGTTTTCTAATTTCCAGTAATAGACGTTAAGCGGTCACCTAACTACGCTGTCAGATTAGTATAGTGGCTATACTCGTAGACTGTCGAGCCTGACGTCGCATGTTCAAATCGCGGCCCAGGAATTTTTTAAATTATCGATAGATGTTGATCCAAATCTCTATATCTTTTAATCTTTAACTTAGAAACACCACATTATAGGCGCTGTCTGCCCCATTCGTACCCTCCTCTAACGGTATTATTAGTTCCCGTCTCATTGGAGGATTCTCTTTAGAACAACTCGTTGCACATATGGCGTGATCATGTATATAACATAATATGACAACGGCCATGCCACGTTGGCGGCCCCGTTTAACAGATTGCAAAGACTACATGTGTCTTAAGGAACGGACGTCAAAAATAAAGCATGGAACACCGTGCCAAGCCAATGGTGTGTCAAATTATCGATAAGAGGCTTGCGTCGTCTCATCTTGTTTAATATGTTTTTGGTATTTTTCTTTTAGTTGTATTTTTAAGTATTTCACATAATTCACACTGATTTTTTTCTGACATGAACTTTTTTGCAACAAATAATTCTTCATTTTCTGGTTTTTCTTTATTGCATATGTACATTCCAGATAAAGTTAGTGAACCGCTAAATGTTTGGGGTCGTAAATAAGTAGATTCGATACGCTGAAAAGAATTGATGTGGTATTTTTTCTAGTGTGATTTCTCTTTCAGTCTTTTTAAAAAACTCTGTATTTTGTGTATTTTTTCAAGTACCTAGTTGTTATGCATTTATGGCTAATATCTTGTGTATTTATTAAAAGCCTCTTATACACTTTAATTTTTTCCATTTATTGTTAAAGTTTAAATTTATGTCTCGGGTCTTCACCCTTCAGCAACTTACTATTTCAGTTTCAGTTTCTGAATGTGAGCAGCAGCGAAATATCCTGTAAAGAATTCTCTGCTGGTTTTCAAAATTGGTAGTGTATGTTCTGCTTTGAGTCTTCAGTAAAAGTGTTGCCTCCACAAGGTTTCTTTAGGTTTTTAGTGGTAACATTTTTATTTTCTTATGATATATACACACGAGTCTCAACTTTACTTTAAATTTGTTTACATTCTGGTCTACAAATTCGTTTGCGAGACTTCTTTGTATTGTTAGTATTATTTAATTCATTTTATAGCCTATTCGTCTTACTAGTCATGCGTATTGGCAAGCGCTCTTTTATTAGCAATTTTGTTATCTTCTGACTCTTCACTCTCTGAAGGTGGAATGCCGTCGAATAAGGAATCTTTACCTCAAACTGAATTATTTGTATCACAGTCATCTTCTTCCATTATTTCTTGTAAATCACATCACTTATTTGAATTATTATAGTCTTGCTAACATTTTCTTCCACTAATTCTTCAAAAACTCCAAAAGAGTTGAGGCACTGCTTAAGAATAATTGGTATGAATAACACTCCAGTCTATGTCGTTGCAGACTATCTTCGGTATTTATAAGATTTCTTTCTACTAATTTTTAAAATATTGTAAACGCATTTACTTCGACATTCCCCTAGACTACATAACAATCCACAATCATCATCAGCATTCCTGTGGATCCCCTAAGGAACATATGGCGTCTATGACATTTTACTGACTGTCTATTAATTAGCTTAAGGTAGTCAGCCTTACACTATCACTAATGTAGACTTTCACTTTCATTTTACGGAGTTGAGTTGGTGTTCTTCTTCTTGAAAGCGCACAAACTCGACCAAGTCTTTCCACTTATTTTTATCCTGAGCTATCTGCTTGACTTGGCTTCATGGTCGATTCTTCTCATTGCATTCGTCCAGTATATTTTTCTCCAAATTAATGCAGGTCGGCCCTGCTTTTGTTCTTCTAATGTTGTGCTCAAGAGCTTGTGGTGATATGTCTGTACTTGGCTTTTTGAATGCATGCTCGATACATTTCCATTTCTTCATAGTTATGCGTAATGATTCCTGATCAATAACATTCTTGAATTTGCTTAATAGTTTGTTCGTTGAAGTCCAAGTCTCGCATCCATACAGAAGTACACTAACCATGGTAGACTTAAAGATTAGAATCTTTGTGGTTTTTTGACAATTCGTTCGATACCCATATTAGTTGTAACATTTCAAAAGTATTGTGCGTTTTCCATACCCTTATTTTTATATCTGAGTAACATCCTCCTTGTTTATCCAATATACTATCGAGGTATGCAAAGCTTCTGACGTTCTGTAACTTGTTTCCACCCGTCTCTATTTAGCCCAAGTAACTTTCCTTAAGGTATTCCATCCATCTGCCAATTATTTTTTATCATCTTCTGCCGTTTCGTGTACGATTTGTTGTTGGTTTGCCTATATTTCAATGTGATTGTTCTAGAACTTATTTTTCTACCTTTGTCATTGTAGGTAGAGTTTTTTGTTTTATCTTACTTCTTTTTGTACTTGCTGTTAAGTGAAGAGCGTTGTTCTTCATTTTTTTAATTTCTTTTATTCTACCTGTTCTAATGTGAAACTTTTCCATTAACAATTAATTTATTGTAATTAATAAATGACCTGATTCGGCTCTTTCTAGCTAGTTTTAAATATACCAGCAGGTCCTTTTCCGATCTCAGACCCTTTTTATGAAATCTTCTATAGTCCATATGTTAGATTTCTGGAGTCTTTTTATTTTTTGCCGCTTTTAAGATTTAATGTGCAATCAAGACCACTGGGTCAATGAGTAATAATAATTTGAAGTTGCTATTTCTGCTTATTGTGAAGCCAAGTGCAACAATTAACTCTTATAATGCCAAGCGAGATACAACTGTACCCCACGGTCAGTTTTTTATCCATATTTTCACTCAAAAATGTTTTGGCTTCTCTAATGTTAAGTAATTATTGTATTTACAGCTTTCTTAACGTTCCCTTCATGTTATTTGAGTTGAAATGTTGTTTGAAACAATATTTGAGATGTAACACACCGGGGTACGTCTGTACCTCGTTTGGTAGCGAATGTATGAAATTAAAGGATATAGTAACATTGCAGGAATAAAAATCAGATTTCTTAGGAAAGAAACCGCACAAAAGAAAAATAATATTACAGCGTATTCAGGAGTGTGACCAAGAATTGAAATTGGGGTTAAAATAAAGGTTCGTGGGGTACTAAGTAATATATAAATTGAAATCATTATGGAAAGAGAAACTCAAGAGATTATAAGACTGGGAAAATATATAAATAGTAAAGTACGACCCATATCGATTGAATTAAATACCTGGAAACAATTATTAAAATCTTGACAATACTCCCTCGAAAGCTTTCATTCTGACAAAAGTTGTAGGGTAGGTACGTATCAATACAGAGCAGTACAGACGCAAGTGTCAAATGTAACTGTGTCGATTATAGAACAATACAGCCGTAACTAATATATTGCAATGAACACTTTTAAAGCCTAAAATTATTATAGAAATCAATAAGATTTCAAGCATTTCAAATAATATTTTACAAAATATTCTATAAATTTGCTAGTTTAATTTTTGCAAATTGTATGAATAGCATTGACTTTGAGTTAGCAATTTGTAAAAACGGTATTAAAAATAGTATTAGCCTTGACTGAAACATCAAATGTAGTCAGAGCAGGCTTAAAAGTAATGAATAAAAATGTAAAATAAATGAAAACAAAACGAGAAGGGAGAAGCGAAGCCAAGCTGTGAGGTGTGTTATTTTGGCTTCCCCACAAATAATCTATTTAAAAGTGAATGAATACCACTTTTTCCCAACTCAGTGGTTTATAATTTGGTGCAGTGTCTTTTGGGTAGGCTGTAGAAGGGTTGCTTTGATTCGTTGCACCCCTACAGGAGTTTTAAACGATGTTGAATAGTACATCGAGTGGTAGCTGTGGCAGTTTTTGGAGCTGTTGCGAAATTAAAATAGACCTGGAAGCGGGGAGGAGGCAGCGACATTCGTGCCGAGCAGTGCGGAGCCCTAAGACTGGGGCAAATGCGGAGTTGTAAACAGTTTTGAAGTGGTGCAAGCTGCAGGCGATGTTCGAAGAGGTATTTGGTTTGTTACAGCAAGCCAACAGAGAGAAAAAGGAGCTCCTGTCCGTCGTAGAACTTGCTGTGGGGACACCTGGTGTCCTATTTTGCATCAGTGAAGCCATATAACTTTAGAAAATTATCCTAAAAATAGAATTTGGTGAATATTTTTAAGTGGCGTCGGTTTTTGCACATTTCTGGAAGAAGCGCATCGTGAGTGTTTTGTTTTGGGGTCTATTTACTTACGTTTGTTAAATCACTTAGGCAACGCACTCTTACGTAATCACTGATGTAATCATTAATACGAAGCCAACTTGTTTTGATAAATTGTGAGGTTACAGCTGCATGTTTGTAAAGTTGTTCCAATCAGTTTAATTGGGTAGCAGTCCCATTGGATAAACAAGCGGTAGATAAACCACGGTAATGATTTTAATAGCGAATGTATTATGATATGTTTTGCGGCCTTTTTCCACTGTCTAGGGTGTAAATCACACAACGTTTCGGGAGTTTTGATCTACTCCTGTCTTTAGGTGTTCCTGGTTAGTCCTGAGAATGACTGATGTTTTACGTTTTTCTACGTAAATTTGTGCCTCCCCCGGGTTTTGAACCCGGGACCGCTGATCGCTGTGATGCCACTCTAACCACTAGGACACCAGGGCAAATGTATTGACTATAATTATACATTCAATCATATTTGTTAGGATGTAGAAAACCTAACCCTTTGAGATGAGAGTTATTTATTTAAAAAAAAACTAATAATAATATCAAAACATACACACATCATAACAATATATTGCTATTATATTGTACCCGAACGAGGTTCTGTTTAAGCCATGAGTTGAAAATATCAATAAAAAATTACAGAAATGATTTAATAGTTCAAATGTTAATATTGTATAAAATAAAAAGTTGTTCAATAAAACGACAAATAATATGTCAAGATAAGACTTAAATGTCTTTTAGGTGAACATTATTGGCTTAAATTTAGAACAGGTAGCATTTGAGAGACTAGTAACTGAAAACGAGTGCTAGCAGATTGCTTTTAGATCAATTTCAGACGGTTTCATATTTAGTAAAAATAAATATGCAAATGTAATTTAATTAACTATAAGTTTACTGTGAAGTGACCTTAAAAGTAATGCTAAATTGTGTTAAAATTACTATTGAATTAGAAGTTATTTAAAAAAGTAGGGTTCATCACATACAGCATGTCGATAATTACATTATTGTAAGTATAATTTAAGGAAATTTGCACATAAATCACATAAAGAATGTGCATTTGTAATTCAGAAATAAAACAAAAATAAAAGCGTTAATTGAAAAGAATAATTTAAATGTGTTTAAGTAAATAACTGTCGAATAGTTGACTTTTAGAAGAATTAAGTGGATTTAAAAATAAATGAGATGCCAGTTACTAGGTACGTAATCTATACATATATAAAGGAAAGTCACAACCCTGACTAATCAACGCAGAGCCGAAACCACTGGCACTAAAAACTTGAAATTTGCGTGGAAGGTTCGGTTTGTTACGTAAGGTAGTGCTAAGAATGGATTTTTTGAAATTCGACCTCTAAGGGGGTGAAAAGGGGTAAAATGTGTTTTCACGAATTCCTCAATATCTCTTACACCCGATAAGATATCGACTTGGTGTTTACTTGCAAAGATTATCAATGTAAATACCTAGAAACGTATTTTAGGATTTTGCCCTAATCAACCCCTAAAGGTGCAAATGTGGATTGGGGGTGAATTAAAGAACCGTAAGTATTTCCTATGTTTATGGAGTTAGAACATTCTTTTTTGGCACATAGATTGATTTTTAAAATATTTAGAAAGGGGTGTAAGGGAATTTGAAAATATTAACCCTAAAGGGGTAAAAGGAGGAAAAACTGAAAAGGTGTGGGGGGTTAAATTTATAAATTTTTTTCGCCGTGAGTTCCATTTCACAATAAAATGGGTTAAAAGAAATATTTTGAAATTCCTTCCCTACGGGGGTGAAAAGGGGTAAAATGTGTTTTCACGAGTTCCTCAATATCTCTTACACCCGATGAGATAGCGATTTGGTGTTTACTTGCAAATATTGTCAATGCAAATACCTAGACACTTATTTTAGTATTTTGCCCTAATCAACCCCTAAAGGTGGAAATCTGGATTGGGGGTGAATTAAAGAACCGTAAGTATTTCCTATTTTTATTGAGTTAGAACATTCTTTTTGGCATACAGATAGATTTTTAAAATATTTAGAAAGGGGCGTAAGGGGCTTTAAAAATTTTAACCCTAAAGGGGTAAAAGGAGGATAAACTGAAAAGTGGTGGGGAGGGGGGTTACATTTATTAATTTTTTTCGCTGTAAGTTCCATTTCACAATTAAATGGGTTGAGAGGGTTTTTTTTTAAATTCCTCCCCTACGGGGTTGAAAAAGGGTAAAATGTGTTTTTACGAGTTCCTCAATATCTCTTAGACCCGATGAGATAGCGACTTGGTGTCTACTTGCAAAGATTATCAATACAAATACCTAAAAACGTATTTGAGGATTTTGTCCTAATCAACCCCTAAAGGTTCAAGTCTGGATTGGGGCTGAATTAAAGAACCCTAAATATCTCCTATGTTTATTGAGTTAAAACACTCTTTTTGGCATGTAGATGTATTTTTAAAATATTTAGAAAGAGGTGTACGGGATTTTGAAAATTTTAACCCTAAAGAGGTAAAATGAGGAAAAACTGAAAAAGGGTAGGGGGTGAATTAAAGACCCTTCGTTACTCCTATGTTTATTGAGTTAGATCAGTCTTTTTTGGTATATAGATATATTTTTAAAATATCTAAGAAATGGTTTAAGTGATTTTGAAAAATGTACCCGTAAAGGGGTAAAAAGGGGTAAACTATGTTTTCACGAATTCCACAATATCTCTTAGGCCCGGTAAGATATCGACTTGGTGTTTGCATGAGTAGATATCCAATGCAAATGTCTAAAACCACATTTCATTGCCCTAACCAACCCTTAAAAGGTGCGAATTTGAATTCGGGGTGAATTATAGAACCCTTTGTATCTCCTGTGTTTGTTGAGTTAGATCATTCTTTTTTGGCATATTTAAATCTTTAGAAAACGTTTTTAAGGGTTTTTTAAATTTCACCCCTAAACCGGTAAAAAGGGAAAACTGAATATAAGTAGGAAGTTAAAATTATTTTTAGCTGTGGGTTCATTTCAGTATAAAACGGGCTGATTTTTTTTAGAAATTGCACCCCTAAGAGGCGAAAAGTGGTAAAATGTTTAGCGTATTGAGTGATGGAGGAGGGGGACACTCTAGAATGCATTTGAGATTTAGAAGAAAAAACAAACATTTGTAGTCCGTACGAAGAACGGGCATCTTGCTAGTAAGGATTATAAAGAAATAACAAACCGACAAATAATAGCCTCAAGGAGTGAAAATTATTATTGTTGTGGTTGGTTTTGATATGTAGGTAAAGCGAATAAAATTCATTAATCCAGATGAATGGTGGTTTATTTCTGAAGGATGCATCAAGAGATATAAATTAATGCACAAACCATACCTAATTAGATAGTTCGTGATTTTATACAAGCGGTAAGCAATTGGCGAGGAGTTGGTTGCGATGGTTCTTGCAGCCAACTAGGAACGCCAGATATTCTTGAGTGTGGACTTCACTGCAGTACTTAGTTTCCATCTGCATAGCCTAGTGGTACAATTGAAAGTAATTTCGCCATAAGAAAGAGACATCTGCAGTATTGATGTAACGAACATATGCAGCTACTTAAAATCAGCATTTCTTTATTACATTCAAATAAATAAATACAAAACGATAAGACTTACCTTAATAAACAGTTTCTAATTAGTTGATTTATTCAATATTAAATATAAGTGAGGTTATTTCAAAGTATAAAGAAAGTTTTACTTGTGATAAGCGACATTATTATTTAAGCAAGTTTGCATTGCATTAAATGGCAATTTAATCAAGTTATTATTATACCCCAGTGTAAAAACCAACCCTGATTGAGTATTCATGGTTTACCGAGCAAGTCAATTGATATAAAAAATTTAAGGTTTAAATTAAAAAGCAGGGTACTTGGCTATTCAATTAAATTTGAACTTAATATTTATACAATAGTTATTTACTATACAAGTGGGATAACAGCATCATTAATATACGTGTGTGTAAGTCACAAACGAGTGCGTAGCACGAGTTATGTAAGCACACAAGTATATTAATGATGCATTATCACACATGTATTGTACAAAATTTTATCTACGACTGCCTAAAATTGAGAAAAGTGCATTAAGAGAAATGTCAGATCTGTAATTTTCAAAAATATTTTAGTAGGCAAACGTCACTATGCCATTCATTTGACACTATTTCAGTTACGTAATGATGTCATTACACAACTCAGTTGCGTAATGAAACCATGACATAACTGAGTGGTGTAATGAGCTTCATTACCTAACTGAGATAGTGTCAAATGAGTGACGTAATGCGTTACTTATCCCACTGGAGTAGATAAACATATTTACAACACACTACAGAGCTTAGCATTTGGGTCTTGGCGGGAATATCGCAATTATTGCTGTGTTAAACTATTGCCAAAAGTGCAATTTGTGTTTAGCGGCAGTCACTAAACCAAGAAAATGTTTGACAACAGATCATACTTTATGGTTCTAGAGGCAACGTGTGTCAGAACATACAACTTACATATTTGTTGTTTGTGTATTCTTCAAAATATTATTAGTTTCTGATATTTATGAATAATAAAGTTGTAAAAATCAGTGGCGCCTACTAATAACCCTCCTTTCTAGTAACGCGCGTTTGAATCATTTAAAAACTGGAATCACAAGCAAGAGTAGAAATCCTAGAAAAATCTATAGAAAACCATTTTCAATACGTCTCAAGAATATTTTTAAAAATTAAGTACACAATTTAGAATGCAAACGTGTACTAGAATTTAATTAAGGTGTTTTGGATATTTCACAGTCAAGATTGTGGTGTGGAAAGAATGCAAACAACAAAAATTGCCATATTATTTAAGTAGAACCAATTGACTCTTCACATTTTGACATTTCTGAAAGTTAAACAAAAGTTTGAGTAAATGTGTACACTAAAATGTAACGAACATGGCATTACGTTATGACTCTGAATGTAAACATTAGATTTCCATGCATCAAGACCAGACCATTTAGAAACGGCAATCTTAATTAAACGCTAACTGAATCCAATCCATTTTTTATATGTCACCTTTTCCTAAATACAGTTAATAAGGTATTAGATAAAAATTATTTGTCATTTATTAGGTTAAGATTTCCAACAATTGTAGTCTATCGCTTTCCACATCAGCGCGCAGCACAAACATTATGTAATTTGTTGCGTTCTCCAAACCCATCATGGAATTATTCTGTGACTTTTTACACGAATCTGGCAGTTTTTGTTTCTGGTCTTCAAGTTTTGTACCAAATAAATGGCTACACTTGATTAATGATGCTTTCATTAATCAAAATCCAGTGTCAATGTTTCGAAATCTTATTATCTACTAGAAATGCGTCTTATTTATACGATTTTTCAAACGATTTATTTTTAAAAACCTTGGTGTCCACTAGGAAAATATTTTCGGAATGAAGTTGTTTTGTCTGGCAAAATGTAAAAATGATTGTAGTAGGTAGACGCTTCAACTTTTTAATTGCTTAGAAAGCCTTCGATTTTCCCATTTGACTTTTTCTTGTTCCAGTGAACATTTCAATACCAAACTGCACTCTTAACTTGTAAAAATATTCATCCTCATTCAGAAGGCAGTTTTTACTTGCCCTTGTTTCTAACAGAGCAATCAGATGACTTTGCTATATTTCATTGAACACATCTACCTCAAACCTTTCTCTTAATTTTTAGAAACCGTGGTGGCCGTCAGAAGGATGTTTCATCTGAATGAATTTATTTCGGAATCTTATACGCAGCCTTCGAAAACGTAGTGTCCACAACATCACCCGATTCTCTCGGGACCAAACCAAAATAATAACAAAAACCATCAACAATCGGTTTGAAGTTCCCAAAAGTCGTCGGCTACTGTGCGGTCCAGAATCCAAAGAAACCAATACGTAGTCCGTCTGAGATTTTGTAACAACAGATAGTTTTCGTATTTACTTACAAGAGATAACACCGAGGCCCCTTCATATAGCAATCTTGGGTCGCGATAAGGCCACACTGATCCTTCGGCTGCTGAGTTGAAAAGTCGAGAGAGGGCTTGAAAGTCCTCAACCAATAGCTATATTCGCCCGTTTTGCAAACCGAGTGCAAGTTTGGTTTAAGTGCTAAGACTAGTGCAAGTTTAGAATTTAAAGACTAGGAAGATGTCGAAAGTTTACCCCAACTTAGACTACCTCTCGCCGCCCGACAGCCAGTTGCGCAGGTCTTCCACGCACCTGGACACGAATTGTGGCCAAATATTCTCCAAGGGCTCGGCGCTCACCAGGGACATTTTGGAAAAGTTCGAGGAAACCGACTTGGGCCCCAAGAGCACCACCATTTGTGGACATGAGTTCAACACCAGGCAATTATGGGGTAAGTCTCGGGTCTTATGAGTGGCTGTGTGCGAATATTGCATGGCATGGTGACTGTTAGTGAAAGATTCTATTATAAAAATATTTTGAACTAGATTTTGTACAGATTTTTCAATTCTAAAACATCTGACTATTTAGTTGTATGGTTATAATTGTCTAAATGGTAGCTATAAAATATTTTTTTAATAGATGTGTAAAAAATGTTGTGTGATATGATGACTATAACTGACGGAAATTGGTTAAAAACTGCTTTAAAGTTAATACTTACTTTAAACTGGCTGATGTAGGTAATTATCATTTTGTAAAACAGATGCGTTAAGTCATTTTTGAATGGCTGTGTGAAAATAATGCCTGGTATGGTGACTATTAGTAAAACCATTTTAAGCTAGGTTTTGGGAACATTTTTTACTTAAAAACATTTGATTATTGAGTTGCGTAGCTATATCTGTCTAAGAACTAACTATAATAATTTTTTGAATGGCTGTGTACAACTATTGCATGGTATGATCACCGTAACCGGATTAGCTAAAAAACTACTTTAAACTAAATCATTATTTAACAAGTTTAAGTTGAGTAGTGTAGTGTCCTAAAAGATACGCCTAAAGCGAGTTTTAAACGGCTGAGTGCAAATGCTGCTTGGCATGGCCATTATTGCTGACTGTGTGCAAATCCTCCATGGTATGGCGACTGGTACATACAATTTTGCTTACAAAAACCATTTTAAACACGGGTTTTGTGCTGAATGAGTTACCTGAGTGGTTGTAATTGTCTACTAGACGTCTATGAAACAATTTTTGAATGGCTGTGTGTAAATGGTGCATGCTATGGCGACTGTTGCAGAAAGTTTTTGTTGGGAAAGCTATTTTAAATACGGGTTTGTGCTGAGTTAGTTGCCTGGGTCGTTATAATTATCTAGTAGACGTCAATGAAGCATTTTTTTTAATGGCTGTGTATAAATACAGCCTGCTGTTACAAAACAAATTACTTCAGTTGCAGTTGTGCGAATATTTATTTGGGTAGTTACAAGGGCCTAAAATACGTGTAGGGGGTAATCTTTTGAATGGCTTCGTGTAAATGAAACTCTTTACTTGGTACTTAAAATAGTTCCTGCATTTTACAATCTCATTTTTTAATATTTTTTGGTTCACTGCAAACAAGTTCAATTAAACATCGTTAAATCTTTAAAAAAGTTCATGAACGATTGTTACACAATCAGCTATATCTTAACTGTCTGAAATTACAAACCAAAAATAGCAATAAAATCTCACATTTAAACGCCACAATTTTAGCACACAGAGCCGGCTCTCTCCCTTATCAGGGCCGTACTATCGACAACCTTTGACTTCCAACCTAAGTCCGACCCCGGCTCAAATACGGCAAACTTCAAGTATGGGCAAATTGGGCAAACAGGAGCGAGGCGAGGAAAAAGGCGTTTCGGATTTTGTTTTTTGCGCGTCCACGTCCAGGCTGAAGATGTCGCGGCGAGTGCGCCCTGCGATTGCAACACGAGCACGAGAAAAAACTAATCTATTATTCTGATACAAATAAAAGTGGCCTGATCGGCAGAGTCAGAGATTATCGCTGCATGTCAAAACAAACATTATTATAATTGGCCACTATTTACAGATGTAAGGACGGTATCGGCTATTTTCATTCAGAGATACGCTTCCACGAAACTGCTTACGTAACCAGGTTATCTATGTGACGGAGGAAATTCTGGCTCTGGGGGAAACTTTCGGGTCCCATATCGAATTCCAGAAAACAATAAACCATTAAGCTTAAATTATCAAAGTCTTTGCCACGTTTGCTTACACTCATATAGATCCATATGCGTTTTGCACTAGGCCATCCTCAGGTAAAGTAATAGGATTTTTTTAAACCAGAAGCTCTTTTCATTTTCAAAATATTACTATACTCCCCTTTATTACTAATTTTTAAACAACTGCTTGCATTTGTCAAACTTAATTCAATGCAAAACTTGCAAGTAGCAATCATAGATCAATTTACATACATCAATACAGTTGCAATCAAAATTAAAACATCATGCACTAAAGAAACGATGTTTTATTTTAAAAAAATCCCCAGTTGATACAGACATTACTTTTGTCTATTGCTTTACATCCAAGTGCACATTTTAAAGGTTTTAAACTAATCTTCGCCTTATATTTTTATACAACTCGAAAACATCTAATTGGACAAAACTGAGTTTAAAATGTTGCTACAAATTTGCATATTTGCAGGCGAAACAATAATTGTAAACATCAGATAGCTCTAACGCCAAGCTTTACGTAAACACAATTAGAAAAATAAGATTGTTGTTTCAACAAAGCTAATTATAACAGTGAGCTAACCCATTGCCCCTTTTTCAAATCCACTGCATAACAATGCTGACGTCACCGTCACGGCCGACAGGCACACGCACCGACAGACTCGCTATCGATTGATCGAGACATAATAGTTGCTAATTAACGCAGTTTTGAATAAAAATGCTGTAGAGCAATATCAATTAATTTCCAATAAACCCGAAATAAACATAAAAGTCACGCGATACACAGTTTCGAGACGTCTAGACCGGGGGGTTATCGCTACAACCTCGCCCTTCTTCGATATGTTTATGAAAGAGCCTCTTTACATGAATTAAAATGCAATTACATGCTGTTCATATCAGTCGGGGCTGTCTCGGCTGATTAGGAGAATGGAAATTCGGCCTGATAGGCGTAAGAGTTATCCCACTTCTGATTTGGTATCCTACAGATTATTATTCGGATTGCTAAAGACACTCTTTAATTCAATTTTAATGTAGAAATGTACTGTATAGTTTTAGAAAATTTACATAATAGCAATTCGAGAAATTACATTAATTTTTATAGTAACTGTACCTATATTGTAGCTATAATGAAAATTTCTCACCTACACATATAAAAAAAAGGTCACAATAATTGTAAAAGATAATTTTGTAGTTTCTACAGCATGTTTTTACAAAATATTCTTATTTCTAGTTCTTACTGGTTTAATCCTGCTTTTTCTGTCAAGCTGCCTGGGTATGGGTTTAATGTTTGGTACGGCTATGTTCGACGGATACGTTTTATCGGTGAGTATTTTATAATTTGTTTATTTTCAAAAATTATTAAATAAAAAATAACCGTCTCTTTGAATTGAGTTTGAGTTTATTGAACTGGTAGCTCTATAGTTTTAATGAGGGGATAAATAATAATTACCAAGTATTATACACGAAAAAAAAAATTATACGCGATGCTTGTTACTACTTTATACCGTTGCAATGTAAGAGAAGCAATTGATATCCCGTTTTGATAGGAATAACAGTTATATTTTATGAAGTGAAGTTATGTGTAAGCTATAGGAATGCACCATTTAAATCAACATCTGCTCAATGTAAAAAAACCGTCAAAACCCAAAAGATTTGAAGTTATAGACAACTAATGATAATTACTATAAGTTCTAAATACTGTATAATCAGTTATGTTATAGATCTTAATGATACAAATTTGATTATGAGAATTTTAATGAAACGAGATTCGTTGAGTGCCAGAAGCAAACGTGTATTATTCAATATTTTATCTTCATCAATAAATTCTAGCTCAATGTATTCTTTGTTTTGTAAAAAAGAGTGCGGTAATAAAGCTCTTTACGATACTAAAATTAATTTGGTAAACTGTCTATAACAACACCGATGAATATAATAGATATTAACGATAAAAATTTTATTATGAGCATCTTAACGAACGAGTTTAATTGCCAAAACGAGGCGGTGAGCCGAGTTTTGCTGCAATCAAAGTTTCATCAAGTGCCATAAGCAAACGTGTAGTGTTCAATATTTTATGTTCATCAATAAATTCTGGTTCAATGTATTCTTTGCTTTATAAAAAAGAGTGCGGTAATAAAGCTCTTTACGATACTAAAATTAATTTACTAAACTGTCGATAACAACACCGATGAAGATAATAGCTGTTAACGATACAAATTTGATTATGAGCATCTTAACGAAACGAGTTTGATTGCCAAAACGAGGTGGTGAGCCTAGTTTTGCTGTAATCAAAAGAGTTTCGTTAAGGGCCATAAGCAAACGTGTATTCAATATTTTATCTTCATCAAAAAATGTCTGGTTCAATGTATTCTTTGTTTTATAAAAAAGAGTGCGGTAATAAAGATCCTTACGATACTAAAATTAATTTGGTAAAAGGTCTATAACAACACCGCTGAAGATAATAGATATTAACGATACAAATTTGATTATGAGCATCTTAACGAACGAGTTTGATTGCCAAAACGAGGCGGTGAGCCTAGTTTTGCTGCAAAGAGTCTCGTTAAGTGCCATAAGCAAACGTGTACTGTTCAATATTTTATCTTCATCAAAAAATGTCTGGTTCAATGTATTCTTTGTTTTATGAAAAAGATAGCGGTAATAAAGCTCTTTACGATACTAAAATTAATTTGGTAAACTGTATATAACAACACCGATGAAGATAAAATACATAATTAAATGTATAGCAGATTTCGTCATTTAGCTCACTTACAGTTGTATTTGCTCATTTTCTGCCTCGTCTCTTCAGATTAATAAAATTGATGTTTTGATTACTTACAAAATGTCTGACTTTAAACGATTCCACAGTAAAGCAGTAACAGCTAATAACTTGTATTAGTTGGGTTGTTCGTGCTTCTACAACTAATTTCTGTTGTTCGTTTCTATAACAGCCACATATAGTAGGACACTTTGGCTTATATTTCTGCAGTTAAAAAACCTTACCATCCTTACCATAACTTGATATCGTCTCCATATACCTATTTACATAATAACACATAATGACACTAAACAAAATTACATTTCCAGCACGTAGTTCTAACCAACAACACTTCCTCCTACCATATGTGGAAGGGTCCCATGATGAAGTCCATGCTGAAAGTGTACATCTTCAATTACACCAACGTGGACGAGTTCGAGAAAGGGCTAGCCGACAAGCTGCAAGTAAAAGAAGTGGGCCCCTTCGTATACGAGTAAGTAAACAATCCGCCCCCTTTTCCACCGATTTTAACTCTATTTTTTCCAGGGAAATATCCGAGAAGGTCAACGTGCGCTTTCACCCCAACGGAACGTTGAGCTATCAGGACCATCGCATCCACAAGTACCGCGCCGATCTGTCCAAGGGTCGCAGGCAAAGCGACCGCATTGTTGTGCCCAACATGCCCATGCTGGTAAGCTGACCCCTTGCAATAACACCTGAAGAACAAGGTTGCAGCGCTTCGGCGTGACGTCAGCACAGGAAACCTTTTATATCCAATCACCAGTTCAACGTCACGTCGGAACGCTACAGCCTTGTTTTTCAGGTGGTATTGCCCTTTGCCGGCATTCTGCTCGAGGCTGACTTTCAACAACTTTCAGGGCGCTGCTTCAGTGAGCAAGCATTCCTACTACATGACTAGATTGGCCATGTCCACTTTGCTCAGGGGGTTAAATGCCAAGCCTTTCCTGAATCTCCCAGCCCATCGGTTCATTTGGGGATACGACGACAGCCTGTACGCCCTTGCTAAGGGTGTCTTGAGCTTCCAGAAGAAGCTGCCTTTCGAGCGTTTCGGAATTTTAGCAGCGGTGAGTTGTAAATGATTCAGACCAATTACAATTGAACTGGCGGTTTTTTCGAACAGAGAAATGGTACATCCAATGATGTGATTACTATCAGCACTGGTGCCGCAGACTTTAACCGATTGGGACAAATCGATCGGTTTAATGGGGAGCCTAGTTTGGACCACTGGTCAACCGATGACTGCAACAAGTAAGAACTTTTATTATATCAAACTACACTCAGTGCAGGGGCATTGGCCTTTTCTCTCTACTCATTACACTCGAGGCCTTACCATTACGCTATAGCCATTATTTTTAAGTCAAAAAACAATAAATTTCGCCTTCTTCTAGAATCCAAGGCAGTGACGGAACCGTCTTCTCACCTTACTCCGTTAGGCAAAAGAAACCGATCTACATATACGAGAAGGAATTATGCCGCCGTCTTCCCTACGTATACAACAAGGACGTCAAAATTATGAATGGGAAAATACCAGCTTACAAATACGTTGTGCCTGACTCAGTTTTCGATAGGCCCGAAAGTGATCCAGAAAACCAGTGCTACTGCGATATGGATTCGGGCGACTGCTCGCCGCAAGGGGTCTTCAATGCAACGCCCTGTGCTTTTGGTAAGCTATTTTTCAGGACTTATAGACTTTTACGCCCTTCTAAACTAGTGAAAAGATACGTGAAAACGTTAATTACTTTCAGCAGCTACATGTACTTTGCCAGTTACTATCCTACCCTCTTCTTCATTATTCAATAACGATATTGAAGATTCTACATTTCACATTGGTTAACATAGTTCTATATTGAATTTTGTAATTTACACAGAAGAAATTTGTAATCAGTTTCTATAATAGCTAAGTTTAGTGTTAGGTATATTCGCAACATCCAAAAAATGATAAAGATAGATACTTCTATTGATACTGACGTAGGCAGTGAAGTATTGATGACCCCTAGATTTGACCATATGCTTTTGCACTTGTCGTTATGATTAAAATAAATGTAATTGATTCTCAGTTTATATTGAGGGCAGAGCTGTATCATCATCTTTCCGATTTTATCCACTCCGTTTTCGTTAAACCTTCATGGGAGTCCTGAAATGATGTTGCTGGCAATTCAAACATCTATTAATTTTCTGATGTTGGTTCTATTACATATTGAAGGCTATTGAAGTTGTTGGCTTTTTCAGTCTTCGCACGTGTTATTTATATGTTGTTCTTGCTTTTTTCGAAGCGCCTACATTATTACTTATTGTCGAATTTGAAGTCACATAGGAAAAAATTCAGTTTACATATACGTATATAAAATGGGCACATTTCCATGGCCAAGCCTTGTAGAGAATATCTGTAAATATGATGCTACCTGTAATTACAACCCCCTTCCCTATTTCAGGAGCTCCATTATTTATCTCCTTCCCTCATTTCTACAACGCCGATCCAGCTGTAAGAGACGCAGTAGCTGGCATGAAACCCAACCCAAAGGAACACGAAAACTACATCAACGTGCACCCTTCTTTAGGCTTCTCCATGTCAGGTAAAAGCCGGCTTCAAATGAACGTCCAAGTCAAGAAGTCCTACGGGATGACCCAGCTGGACATGTTCGACGACGACATGATCCTTCCAATCACTTGGGTCGAAATCGTAAGTTCATGGTCACTCTTTACTGTTCTCTGCTAACCCTTATTTATGGTGCAGGGACTGGATGACAAAGATCTGCCAGACAGAGCCAAAGAGGAAATATACTCTATATCGTTCACTGTACCAGCCATTGAAATGAGTCTTCAGTATGGATGCTTGCTGACGGCCCTTGTCACCCTAACAGCACTTGCTATTGTGCTGCGGGGCAGGTGGGCCGAGAGAGCTGAAAGGCTCAGAAGGTTGCAAAGGAATGTTTCAGCACAGTCTGGCAACAGATTAGTCAGCTAATTGTTATTAGTACAGGACTGAAGCAGAGACTTCATGCCAGTTATTGTCTGTTGTACAGTGCAATTGTTTTTATAAATCGGGACAGCTGCTTTAATATCGTTTTATTTTTGATATGTTTAAACGTGTGTGCTTTGTTATACATCTGGATAGTTTGGTTACCAGCCGTGGATTGGGCTTTAAATAATACTCAACATATTTCTAATCTAAATGAAAGTGTTCAACACTCTAATATGAATGGCATGCATATGAAATTGGAACTTTTTGTTATTGCTCTCATGTTCATTTTCGCTTCGTAGCTTGTAATTCCATGTACAGTAGTCCCTGAAGCTATCCGATTTTGTATGGTTTTCAGTTATAAACATTTTAAATACCATTTAACATAGATATTTTATAAAAATAGTACTGTAAGTCAATTATGTTACATAAACTAGATTTTTAATAAAGGTTTGATCGCATAAATTCGGGGATTACTGTCTATATTTTACATTACCTAGCTAAGTAGATGTGATCAGGGCATTTGTTGTAGAATGTTCTGCATTGCGAGAGGTATTTTTTACTTAATGTAGTGAAATTAGTGTGTCAATTGTTAATTTATTTGGATTATCTACTCTAGCAGCAGCAGCTTTGCTGCACGCATCTTGAATCACAGTCTCCGTCCATGCGAAAAACACTGTAATAAGTAGTATAAGTTAGTTGTAATATTGAAGACTGAAGTAGCTTTACGCTTAAGTATGCTTTCTGTTGTTTTTATAAGCTCAGATCTATTCGCTTGTGCAATATTCAAATCAGCCTTACCTTGTTTTTGTTACTAAAAATAAAATTTTGAAAAAATTGTTTGTTGTTAACATCAGTTTTTACGATGTAGAAAGTTATATAAAAAGCATTGTTTGTAAAAGTTCTGAAAAAATTCGCAGAATCAACATGCTAAGAGCAATGTAGAAAATAGAAAAGTTGGAATTTTATACAATAGTTTTGGAGAATGAAATGTAATTATACTGGATAGTTCATCTAGAAGGAAACTTTGGGCTGCTTATAATAAAATACTCTTTAAATAAACTAAATATAAGTATTTGTCACAATTGCCAAAACAAGAATAAGGGTATTAGGAATACAGTTCTAATATTAACATCGGCGTGAACAGCTACTAATCTGCATTAACGTGTATTTATGACTATTTTGGCTTTTGTTAATGTCAAAATGGATTATACACTTTTAGGATCTTTAGGAAAACGATTTTGAATGATTAAAGACCTTGGGACAGTGTTTTGCAAAAAAGTCTAAGATAAAAAGTAGTACGCCATCAACATACGCTTCATTAGTAAGCAACAAATTCCTCATCAGTAACTAACACATTTCAAAATAGTTTTGCAAGGACTCAACTGCAGACATAAGCAGAAAGGCAAAACTCAAACAATGAAAACATTGAATTATAATGAAAACAGGAAATATCCGACAATGTACCAAATGTCAACCTTCTGGCTATCCAAAAAATTACTGCTCCAAACATTCTAGGGCTATTAAACGCGCAAGTGACTGCCTTATTTATATATTGTTATGGTCTTGGTACAGGGGTTTAAAATCAGATTAATAAGGTTAAAAGAATACAGTATTAAAAATTACAAAGATGAATTTAAGTGAATAAAGTTAAGGATAATTCATATTTTTATGGGTATTTCGCCACTCTACAAATTAAAATATTAAATAACGAAAATATTAACAACGAACGTTTCGAGGGACAATCTGCCCTCGTTATCAACGAATAACAATTAAAACTAACAAGAACTTATCATTTTTTTTCACTGGAAGGAAAAACGACCAACCTCCAATGAATTTTCTGACATTGACGTTTGTTGATATCTGTACCTACTTGATCTCATCTTTAAGAATCGATAGCCAACTATTGTCTAAAAATATTAAGAAAGACGACACGCATTTTTCTTCGTTAAGTAAAATGTATGCCGTTTCCTTAATTTTTCGCCTTGTTGACATCGATTCTTTAGACAAGATCTTTGTGTTGTCCCATTGTATTTTATGGTTTTCATCCCAAGCATGTTCTGCCAGCTTAGACTTATTGAATTGGTACGTTTTCAACATATTTTTATGTTCTTTAACTCTTACTGCTAAAGGCCTGGATGTTTCACCGATATAATATTTCCCGCATTCACAGGGAATACTATATATACAATTCCTTGAATGTTGTTCTTCGTTGAATGGTTTAGTTTTTGTAAGAACTGACCGTAAAGTATTCATCGTTTTGAATACCGTCCTAACATTGAATCTATTTCCAATTCGTCTAATTTTGTCAGATATGCCTGGAATATATGGTATAGTAAGAGTATTATATTTTTGAGTGTCATTCCTTTGTATGTGTGTGGCATTGCTTCGTGTATTGAAAATGTTCCGAACAAGAGTCTCTGGATAGCTATTATCTTGTAAAACATTAATAATAAATTCTTTCTCTTTTTTGAAAATTGTATCATTAGAGCAAACAACTTTGGCTCTGTCGTAAAGACTTTTTACAACGCCTGTCTTTATGTTTTTGTGATGGTTAGAATTAAAATGTAAGTACCTATTAGTATTGGTTTTCTTACGGTATACTGATGTTTCAAAAGTATTTATTGTGCGTGTGATTAGTGTATCAAGAAAGGGTAGCTGATTGTTTTGCTCGGTTTCTAATGTGAATTTGATGGAGGTTTCTTTACTGTTAATATGTTCAAGAAATTTGTCCACCTCATCCATATCATGAGGCCAAATTGCAAAAACATCATCGACATATCTCCACCAAACTACTGGTTTGTTGGTGTACGTGTAGACATGTTGTTGTTCAAAGTCTTCCATAAAAATGTTACTAACAATGGGAGATAAAGGTGAACCCATTGCCATCCCGAAATCTTGTTGGTAAAAGTCATTGTTTAGTTGAAAGTATGTCGTTTTAATGCATAGTGTTAAAAGTTCCATAATGGTAGCAACGTTTAATGTTGTTCGTGTATGTAATGTGTTTTCGTTTTGTAGCCTATGTTTAATGATGTTGAGTGTTTTGTCTACTGGAACATTAGTGAAGAGACTAACTACATCGAAACTAACCATTAAGTGTTGTGTGTTTATGTTTGCTTCTTTAAGTTTTTCAAGGAAATGGGGCGTGTTCTTTATATACGTGTCTGTATTTCCTGATATAGGAGTCAGTATCTTAAGTAAATATTTAGCTAAACTGTGACAAGGAGAACCTATAGAACTAACTATTGGCCTAAGTGGTACATTTGGTTTGTGTATCTTTGGTAATCCATAAAAATGTGGTGGTTTACTGTAGTGTGGTGTTAGCGTACGTCTTACAAAATCTGTAAATTGTTCTCTGTGTTTGTAAAGTGTTCTGTATATTTTTGTTTCTATTGTATGTGTTGGATATTTATTTAGTTTAGTGTATTGTCCCTCACTAATTAGTGTTAAAAGTTTTTCGTTGTATGTGGTTGTGTCAAGTACTACTGTGGCGTTGCCTTTGTCTGCAGGTAGAATTTTAATTGTGTTATCGGTTTTTAGTGTGTGTAGTGAATGTTTTTCTTGTTTGGATATATTTTGTCTGATTGTGTAAGGTCGTTCTAGTATGATTTTGTTTCTAATTCTGTATTCCTGTCTAATGTCTTCTGGAAGTTTTTGACAAGTCTCTTCTATAGCTGTAACTAAATCAAGTTTATTAATTCGTTTTGGCGCCACTGCGTAGTTGAGTCCTTTGCCAAGAACTAATTTGTCAGTGGCGTTTAGTTCTTTAGAAGACAGATTAACTACAGTTTTATTTAAAAAAGTGTCACTGTTCTTTAGTGTATTTAGTTCAATTGTGTGTTTTTCTTGTATGAGGTGTTGGTACTTTTTTAAATGTGTACGTTTTTGCTCTGTGTGTGTTTTGTTGTAGGTATTACTAATAGAGTTGTACATACGATTGAAATCGTCTTCCCGTACATCCCTTTGCATCACCTGTTCCAGTTTGTTTATGTCAGAAAATAGTATCACTTTGTTATGTCTGTGAAATTGTATTCTGTCTCTAACTAGAGCTTCACTCGCTCTTTTCATGATATTACTAGAACGAGCACTTACATAAGGTGCTTTGAGTCTAAACCCTTTTGGAATAATACAGCTATTTCTACAACGACATAGGAAAGTTATACTATTTTCAGAGTGTGCCAGCTTCTTGTAAAGTGTTTCCCAACTTCGGAAGTTACTAGTTATGTTAGGCCCATACCTTTGATTAAGATAATCTCTGAAACTTCTTTGTGGCGTGAATTCATAATTCATATTCTTATATGGGTATTTCGCCACTCTGCAAATTAAAATATTAAATAACGAAAGTATTAACAACGAACGTTTCGAGGGACAATCTGCCCTCGTTATCAACGAATAACAATTAAAACTAACAAGAACTTATCTTTTTTTTCACTGGAAGGAAAAACGACCAACCTCCAATGAATTTTCTGACATTGACGTTTGTTGATATCTGTACCTACTTGATCTCATCTTTAAGAATCGATAGCCAACTATTGTCTAAAAATATTGAGAAAGACGACACGCATTTTTCTTCGTTAAGTAAAATGTATGCCGTTTCCTTAATTTTTCGCCTAGTTGACATCGATTCTTTAGACAAGATCTTTGTGTTGTCCCATTGTATTTTATGGTTTTCATCCCAAGCATGTTCTGCCAGCTTAGACTTATTGAATTGATACGTTTGCAACATATTTTTATGTTCTTTAACTCTGACTGCTAAAGGCCTGGCATGTTTCACCGATATAAATTTCCCGCATTCACAGGGAATACTATATATACAATTCCTTGAATGTTGTTCTTCGTTGAACGGTTTAGTTTTTGTAAGAACTGACCGCAAAGTATTCATCGTTTTGAATACCGTCCTAACATTGAATCTATTTCCAATTCGTCTTTTAACACTAATTAGTGAGGGGACAATACACTAAACTAAATAAAGATCCAACACATACAATAGAAACAAAAATATACAGAACACTTTACAAACACAGAGAACAATTTACAGATTTTGTAAGACGTACGCTAACACCACACTACAGTAAACACCACATTTTTATGGATTACCAAAGATACACAAACCAATGTACCACTTAGGCCAATAGTTAGTTCTATAGGTTCTCCTTGTCACAGTTTAGCTAAATATTTACTTAAGATACTGACTCCTATATCAGGAAATACAGACACGTATATAAAGAACCGCCCCATTTCCTTGAAAAACTTAAAGAAGCAAACCATAACACACAACACTTAATGGTTAGTTTCGATGTAGTTAGTCTCTTCACTAATGTTCCAGTAGACAAAACACTCAACATCATTAAACATAGGCTACAAAACGATAACACATTACATACACGAACAACATTAAACGTTGGTACCATTATGGAACTTTTAACACTATGCATTAAAACGACATACTTTCAATTAAACAATGAATTTTACCAACAAGATTTCGGGATGGCAATGGGTTCACCTTTATCTCCCATTGTTAGTAACATTTTTATGGAAGACTTTGAACAACAACATGTCTACACGTACACCAACAAACCAGTAGTTTGGTGGAGATATGTCGATGATGTTTGGCCTCATGATATGGATGAGGTGGACAAATTTCTTGAACATATTAACAGTAAAGAAACCTCCATCAAATTCACATTAGAAACAGAGCAAAACAATCAGTTACCCTTTCTTGATACATAATCACACGCACAATAAATACTTTTGAAACATCAGTATACCGTAAGAAAACCAATACTAATAGGTACTTACATTTTAAGTCTAACCATCACAAAAACATAAAGACAGGCGTTGTAAAAAGTCTTTACGGCAGAGCCAAAGTTGTTTGCTCTAATGATAAAATTTTCAAAAAAGAGAAAGAATTTATTATTAATGTTGATAATGGCTATCCAGAGACTCTTGTTCGGAACATTTTCAATACCGAAGCAATGCACACACATACAAAGAAATGACACTCAAAAATATAATACTCTTACTATACCATATATTCCAGGTATATCTGACAAAATTAGACGAATGGGAAATAGATTCAATGTTAGGACGGTATTCAAAACGATGAATACTTGCGGTCAGTTCTTACAAAAACTAAACCGTTCAACGAAGAAACAACATTCAAGGAATTGTATATATAGTATTCCCTGTGAATGCGGGAAATATTATATCGGTGAAACATCCAGGCCTTTAGCAGTCAGAGTTAAAGAACATAAAAATATGTTGCAAACGTATCAATTCAATAAGTCTAAGCTGGCAGAACATGCTTGGGATGAAAACCATAAAATACAATGGGACAACACAAAGATCTTGTCTAAAGAATCGATGTCAACTAGGCGAAAATTTAAGGAAACGGCATACATTTTACTTAACGAAGAAAAATGCGTGTCGTCTTTCTCAATATTTTTAGACAATAGTTGGCTATCGATTCTTAAAGATGAGATCAAGTAGGTACAGATATCAACAAACGTCAATGTCAGAAAATTCATTGGAGGTTGGTCGTTTTTCCTTCCAGTGAAAAAAAAGATAAGTTCTTGTTAGTTTTAATTGTTATTCGTTGATAACGAGGGCAGATTGTCCCTCGAAACGTTCGTTGTTAATACTTTCGTTATTTAATATTTTAATTTGCAGAGTGGCGAAATACCCATATAAGAATATGAATTATGAATTCACGCCACAAAGAAGTTTCAGAGATTATCTTGCGGAAGTAACTTTCTCATTTATTTATTTAATATTTTTACTTGTTTGCTCTATTTTCTGTAGTTTTTCTTCTACTTTCTTTTTGTATTTCTCTTGCTCAGATTTCAGAATATTTGTATCTAATCTGTTTCTATTTCTATTTATTAGTTTTAGTCTTTCCCTCTTAACATTTATACTAACTCTACTTCCTACTAATCTATGATCACTTCCTGTGCTTACACTGTTAATGACTGATACATCTCCTACTGTATTCATTTTATTAGTTATTATGTAGTCAATCTTATTCTTATACTTTCCATCCAGTTTTCAAGCTGTTTTGTATTAAAAATTCGACTAACATTTCCCCTTTTTCATTCCTTCGTCCCAGTCCATGCACTTCTCTTCTTCACCCTCAGTAGAGTACGTACACGGGTTCTGGCGCACTTCCGGTGGTTTGGAACTTGGCTAAGTGTCACGTGGCGGCCTCTGGTTTGAAACTTGGCTAAGTCTAGTCGAAGGTCACGGGTCTAGCCGGGGTCAAGGTCACGGGCCCCGGTCATTGGCCTCTGGTTTGAAACTTGGCTAAGTCTAGTCGAAGGTCACGGGCGAGGTCACGGGCCTCACCTAGGTCACGTGCCACTTCCGGGAATTTTTACTTCCTTTTACGATAAAGGAAGTATTGGATTCACCCCAAAAATTCGAAATTGAGTTTTCAACAGATCTTCACGTTTTAGAGTCCCCTGATCCCAAAAAACATATTTTTTTTCATTGGTCTGTGTGTCTGTGTGTCTGTCTGTCTGTCTGTGTGTCTGTCTGTCTGTCTGTCTGTGAACAGAATATCTCAAAAACGAAAAGAGGTATGGCGTTGAAACTTCATATATAAGTTTTGTGTACTATGTAGATAAGACAGCAAGCTTTTGAAGAAAATCGCATAACCGGAAGTAGGTGTTTACTCTTGTGATTTTTCAGTTTTTTTCGATTTTTTCAAAAACGGCTCTAACGATTTTTTTCAAACTTTACATTTTTATTACATTTTTAATGTGCATTGACGTGAGATAGGTGATTTTCCAGTTAAAAACTTCTAAAGTGGGTTTCTTTTGTTTTTTTTTCTATTTTTTTTATTAACTCCTATTTTAAATGGAACACCCGGTATATTATTACATTTTTGAATTCTGCTTAAGATTTTAGAGAAAATTTGTCTCTTCAACTAACGCTCTATTTTGTACCGTTTTTGTAGAATTCGTAATTTTTGAAAATTTTTGACAAATGCTTAAAAATTAAATTTTTGACTAATTATAAGATCACTGTAAAAGGAAGTTGTGTGAGTGTATCACACCAGATTTTTTGGGTTAAAAGTGTAGTTTTTGAAATTTTCCCACGCTCGAGCATGTCTATTCATGCAGGATGTTATCAGTAAATAGAACAATGAAAAATTTTCTCAGGCTCGACCGGATGTGAGTCATCGTGTGACAGACATGCCTATTCTTGCAGGATGTTATTGAATAATGGCATCCCTTGTTTTAAAATCAGCACGAAATTCGAGAACAATGAATTGATGAGTCTAGAGATTAAAATGTGCTGATCTGCAAAAATGATCTTGAAATAAATTTGTCAAGTACTGATGTTTGTTAGACAAACAAAAAAGAATTACCAGGTGTGGGGTTCGAACCCACGCTTCCCTTAGGGAGCCAGAGCTTAAATCAGGCGCCTTAGACCACTCGGCCAACCTGGCATGTTCCTGTAATCGGGCACAATGGTGTAATAAAACAACAATGTAAATATATTTGTATTTATTTACCTAAAACATACATGTATAAAAATTATTATAAATACATATCAGCTAATTATTGTGCTACGGATGTCATCTCTGTCTGAACGATTTCCTCGAAGACAAGTTTCGTGCTGCTCCCACACTTGCCACCCGAGATGATATTGTAGCGACGTTTTCCTAATTGTTGCAAGTCAGCATCTGTTAGGCAATCGTAACGTGCTGGTAGAATGAATCTGAAGTTGTCCAATTCCACCGCCACTTTATTGCCGTATTTAGTCGGACATCGATACACATTTATTATTAGATATTTTTCGTCAATCTTCAAATCTCGTACATTTCCCCACTCTTTAACCTCATTTAAGTTGCAAAGTTTCTGGTTGAAATCTGCCATGTTTTTGGAAGGAAAGTGTGCAGGAGAATGATAAAAATACTACAGCACATCAGGTTTATATAGCACCGATGAAAATTAAGTGATGAGTCATCACAACGTGGTAATTTAGACAATATTTTTAGCATCAATCCAGCTATTGTGCTGATTTGAAAATCCAAGCCATTTTACAAATACTTTGTTACGTTTTCGTTTTATTACACGTTCAACGAGATGTATGTCTGGATATTTAACTTTTTGAAGCTCAAGATCGTAGAAACATCCTTGAATAGACCGATGGGAAGCATCTTTTAGTAGATAGGTAATAGGATTAGTTAATTTAACTTGATCGATTGTGAATATTTCATTAGTCCAGTTGGGCGTATATCCTTTATCGAATATTGTTCGATATTTGCTAATTCGCACAGGATCGCCAACCTTAAATTTTACATTACTTAAATCTGTCATTTTTATATGATTATAGGCTTGATTGAGAATTTCCTTCTCATTACTCTTATTCACATCAACCGGTCTTTTACCAATTGTACTATGTTTTTTGTGATTGTAGATGTGACTGACTTGAGATAATAGAGAAAGCCATTTGTATGAACCTTGCAAACTAAACATCTTCCACATAATAGATTTAAGTGTACGATTTACTCTTTCAACGACACACGCTTTTTTTGAACTAAATGTTGAGAAATGGTTAATTTTATATTTATTCATTAGTGTTTGAAAACCTTTATTGAAAAACTCTTTACCCTGATCTGTCTGCAAGTTCTTCGGAATTCTACCGCTTTCAGATAGTATTTTTTCAGTTGCACTAGTAACTTCCTTAGAGGTTTTGGTTTTTATAGGCTCTAACCAAACATATTTTGAAAATACATCTATAATTACTAAAATATATCGATAACCTTTATTTACTTTAGAGTATGGTATCATTTCTACTAAATCAGCCTGATGAAGATCATCCAATCCTTTTACTATTACACGACGCCTTCGAAAATTTATTCGTGCAGGCTTATGCAACTCATCTACTATTTGAGCCTTAATCGAACTGTTTATTTTCTTCCGGGTCATTTTGAACCTCTCTAAATGAGACAGTTTCACTAACTGAAGGTTTAGGCGGAGGTTTAGTTAGTTTTAGAGAAAAGTAGAGTTGATCAATTTCAGCTTGAATGTCTGCAATAATTTCATTTGCTATTTCTATATTTGTACTAGCAGAGTTTTCGTGTTTGGAAAGTCGATAAATAATCTTATTAAGTTCTTTGTTAAGGAGGGTCTTGTTGACAGAATCCTCTTCCAATAGAAGATTGACTAATCGTTTATGCTGAAGATTAAAATAGTCGTAAAAGTATAGATTTTTGTGCTGAATGTGACGACCGAACTTATCTCTCGACATTGTCGAACTGACTTTATTCAATGATTCCCGCCTCTTTTAACTCTTCTATTATACTAACAATTTCATTTCTATGATTTGTGTGACCGGATGCTTGAGAGGCATACAGTAACTTTAATCGATTGACTAACTCGTTCGGATCATCCCAGTAAACATAATCCATCGGTTTATTGCTAACTTGTTTATACATTTGCTGCATACCTTTACCAGAACGCTTTTTAGCTCTTAATGGCACTGATGAAGACGAGGGTGATGATGATAGGTTAGATTTTATAAATTTCTTGTATTTCGTTTGGTTGAAACCTACCTTCTGCACATTTTTATCAAAATTTCTATGCGCCGCACCTGTTCTGTTTATGATATCATTATAATTTGCTCTATCTGTCGACGTTGGAGTTATTTGAGGATCGTTTTTAAATAGTAATTCGTACAAACCAGGCGTACCTTCATAGCGAACATTTTTTACAATTATATCAGAACCCTTTATATCTAGCTCATCTCCACCAAAATAAAATTGGTTTTTGTCAAAATCATATCTAATTCCATACCTCCCTAGATTTGGTCTTTCTATAAGATAATTGCTTACATATTTCCTAGGAAGTTTATCATACTGTTCTAAGAAAGAACTTATAGCTTGCGGTTCTATGTTGGTAGACAGTTGAAATTTGTTTGCTATAGTCGTATTAGAATCATCTTCGGCGGTTTCGCACAATACTTCATCAACAGGTTTTGGTGTAAATAATTCTAGTTTTGAAGATGGGAGATTCTCTTTTTTATTTATCACTTTTGCAACACTTTGCATTTGTTCGGTAACAGGTTTAAAAAATTTACCGAGGAGCTGTTGTTCCACCAACTTACCCTCCTTAAGAGCTCGAACTTTCTGTCTTATAATATTTTTAGTTTTAATAAGTTCTGTCGCTACATTCGATTTCATTATCGGCGCAAGTATGTAAGCGGTAGACGGGTAGACAGCTAGACAGCTAGACAGGTAGACAGCTAGACAGGTAGACAGATAGACAGGTAGACAGGTAGACAGCTAGACAGGTAGACAGGTAGACAGGTAGACAGCTAGACAGGTAGACAGGTAGACAGGTAGACAGGTAGACAGCTAGACAGGTAGACAGCTAGACAGCTAGACAGCTAGACAGGTAGACAGCTAGACAGGTAGACAGCTAGACAGGTAGACAGCTAGATAGGTAGACAGGTAGACAGCTAGACAGGTAAACAGCCAGTTAGACAGACTGACAGATTCAAACTAGTTCACACGTCAACAGCTTTCTATCAAATAATAGACATCAGAATTGTTAAATGTATATATACGAATCAAATTCATAACGATAGCGCCCATTATTTAAATCACTATCTTTGTCTATTACCAAAAATCCGTGTTTATGACTATTCCAGCAATATGCGCACATTTCTTTAAATTGTTCATAAGTCATGTCGGTATTAACATGATCTCGGTAGACCTTCTGTAAATTCATATCGTCCTGCTTAAACAGCACCAGCATGTTAGCATTATCGCGAATAAGATGTTTAGGAATACATGCATATGTTTGACAAAGATAGAAACAGTCTATATTTTTATGTCGACCCATGCTAAAATATTCTCTCATAACGTCCTGTTTGTCGCAAGCAATGTCATCAAAAATAAAAATGCTGTTAGATTTAGCTTGGTCGGGTGGTACAATGTTCACACCATCGCTGTATGTATAGTAGCCAACCTCAGGAATTAATTGAAACAACATACTTAGATATTCAAACTTTGCTTGAAACAGCGATTTTGAATATATATAAATATTTTCGAATCGTACTCCATTAACATCTTTTATTAGCGATATAATGATGTTTGTTTTACCGCAATTCGATGGGCCTAGAATAAGACATCGTATTGTGGAAGGTAACAACGGTCCGTGTCTCCTGCTTAGAGATGCAGTATGATTATCATGATTTTTTATTGGCAAACTATTTTTTAGTTTAACTACCCTCATGACGTCTACTTGGAAACTCATACTAAAACTGCTACGCATATCTATATATATTAAGATCCTAATCGATCAGTTCTCAGTTCTATATAATGGTTCGAGGTCGAAACAACAAATCAGTCCATCGCCGACGAGGTGCTGGTGTACTCAATACGCTCATTAATAAATTGCCTTTCGAATTGCACATACCAGGATATCAATATTGCGGGCCTGGCACAAAACTTGAGAAAAGAATTGCACGAGGAGATCCTGGAATTAACAAATTAGATCAAGCGTGTCGTGAGCACGATTTGGCTTATGCAAAACATTCTGATAATATGGAGGAACGACATAAAGCTGACAGAATTTTAGCTAAAAATGCTATTGGACGTATTAGAGCTTCAGACGCTAGCTTAGGTGAACGTGTCTCGGCTGCAGGAGTAGCTACAGCTATGACGGCAAAAGTAAAAATGGGGTTGGGAGCTAAAAATAAAACTGGTAAAAAGAGAAAGAGAACACCTGGAGATACGCTTACTTTCAATCAGGTAGTGAAAAAAGCACGAACTGAATTAGGAGGAGGAGGACTGCTGCGAGACTTAAGCGATGCTACAAATATTGCTGTTAAGACAATTAATAAAATAAAGAGAAACAAGATTATTAAAACTCCTCGAGTAATACGTGTGCCAAAAACAGGTGGAATGTTACCCTTGATTCCAATCTTTGCAGGACTTAGCGCGTTAGGAGCTCTTAGCGGTGGAGCTGCAGGAATTGCAAAGGTGGTTAAAGATGCTCAGTCGGCAAAAAAACAATTAGCAGAGTCTGAAAGACATAATAAAACGATGGAGGCAATAGCTTTAGGTAAAGGCTTATATCTAAAACCTTATACAAAAGGATACGGATTGTTCACGACAAAAAACTTGTAATGCAGCTGCCAAACCGGGCTTTGTCAAATATCGATTTACAATCATACGCTAAACGTTTAAAAATTCCTAACTTTCGCGGCATTTTTATGAGAGATGATTTACCAAAACAGGTTCAAAATATAGAATGCGGTATTGTAAATTTGGATGATAAAACCAATCTTGGTACACATTGGGTGGCTTACATAAAACGGGGGAAAGATGCAATTTACTTTGACAGTTTTGGAGACTTAAAACCTCCAATAGAAATTGTGAAATATTTGACAAGTGGCAAAAATGGCAGCTGTCATCCTATTAAATATAATCACCAGGCATTTCAAACTTATGATTCTGTAAATTGCGGACATTTATGTTTACAATTTTTGCATGATGCCATGTGTTAGCTTCCTACCAGTTTACTGCGAGAAAAACCTGTCCAGACCTGTCCAGACTTGTCAAGACTTGCAGATGTGGGGGGGATGACGTCATCGTCTGAGGATGTACTTATAGTGTGGGAATTCTGAATTGTACACATTGGCATTATGAAGCAGCAGCAACGATACTATAAATATCGAATGCAGTTCAACCGCTTTACTAAAAATCTGGAGAAATTGAACAGAGATATTGAAATATATTGTAAATTAAAAGATATTTCAAAGGAACTTTCTTGTTTGAAATTAAGCGAGCGACAGCCAGACCTGAACTTGTTAATAACCCAGTTTAAACATGACTTGGTGTTGTACGACAAAGATCGCCAGAAGTAAAATCAACAAGCAGGTTCACTTTGACCCGATTGTTGAAATTCGTCAGAAAGAAGAAGAAGAGGAGGACGATGAACTTCCATACAATTACTGGCAGTTGTGTGCACTCGACAGGATGAGGTTTAAGAATAGAATAGATAAAATGTCTCTATTGTTAGAACCTATCTTAAATAAACAATTGCAATGTATACTGAATAAGGATGTAAAAGGAAAAATAAAACCTATTGTTTTTTGTACGATTAACTTGATAAGAGGCTTCCACGAATGGGGCCCCCAATTAATCCACTGCGAGTTCCGGTTCAATGGGATTGCCGGGAACTGCCACTTAATAACCCTAACTTGGGTTCAGTTAGTTGTTGGAGTGAAACAAGACTTAACAAACACGAGTATATTGAGTAACAACGAATACAAACGTCACTGATGGACCGATGGTTTTTTACAAAAGCTTCAACTGTTGTGACACGCTTGGATTGGCCACGCGAAAATAGCGAATTGCGCGTAACCGTAACACAAAACAACCTGGAAACGACTTTACCAGGGAGTTAGACCGAAACGCAAACTAGCACAAAGCATAGCTGAACTTGCTTCCTCGAGGCTCTGAATCTAACTAACTCTGAATTTACAACGAGGCGAACTCGCCAATTCAAGGAGGGGCAAGCTCAAACACTATTGGCTGAGGCGATCCTGCGTAGCCAATCGGAGCGTCGCACGTAGGAATAAATACTTATTCTAAAAATCTTAATGCTAAGCTCTCTCAATGAGGCAATTGAAAGAAATCCATAAACCCATGATTCCCAAATATGCTAAGTCGGCTTAAGTTCTATTAGAAAATGTATCCATCCGCTTAAAAGCCATTAAGGGAAGCTTACAAATTCCTTTCCAACATTAACAGAGGCAAACAAATACGGCAAGATGCAAACTTGACTTTACCACGACCTTTGAATGAGATAAAACAGTTATGACTTGAATTACGTGATTAATTATAATCAAAAAGGTTTTGATGCACGCATCTGTGTGAATCAAACATGCCGCCCCCGAAGTGCCGAATATGGCACGACGTGATTAAATCCCAAAATTAAACTGAAATCTAACACTACCAAATAATTAAATGCATAACAAGAACTAAGGACAGATGATAATCCAAGAGCCTTACAGATAACTTACAACTAGCATGAATACAAGCAAAGAAACAACTAAACCTAGCAAAATGTTCAATTAGCGAAAACTACCAACTAAGAGCAAAGTCAATGTTTATTGCCCTTGATCGCAATGATCGTCTTTGGGTAGGATGTACACTTTACGCACCGAGCGTTTCAGGAGATTCCCTCGGGAATCGCGCACCTGCACCACACGCACAACACCATCCGCTCCTGGATATGTGGCCGAGATGATTGCCAGTGGCCAACGGTAGCTTGGAGATGCCTCGTCGTGGACGAGTACCACGTCGCCCACCTGGGGGGCTAGAGACGTGCTGGAGGACTTCCACTTAGGCCGGCGCTGCAGGAGGTGGAGGTAGTCCCGGGACCAGCGATCCCAAAACTGCTGGGACAGCCGCTGGACCAGCCCATAGCGGCTGAGACGATTTTCCGGTATGTCCTGGAGTTGGGCTTCCGGAAACGAAGTCAGCTTCCGACCGATCAAGAAGTGGGCAGGAGTAAGGACTTCGGGAAATGAGGCGTCGGTAGGGAGAACACAGAGTGGACGGGAATTTAGTATCGCCTCCACTTGAGTCAGCATGGTGTAATACTCAACGAAAGTTAACTTTGCATTGCAAGATATTCGCCTTAAATAATATTTCAATAACTCTACCCCCGCTTCCCAAATGCCGCCAAAGTGCAGAGAGCGTGCCGGAATAAAATTCCACGTAATGCTATGTTTCGACAATTCGTCCCTTATGCATTGCTCACTAGAGCCTGACAGGATATTTTTAAATTCCGATAGCTGATTTCTGGCACCGGTGAAACTGGAATAGCGCCAGAAAAGTTCAAATTCTGGGACGCGATGGTAAAGAGTGGCCACTACTGGGCGCGACTCTTGGGCTGCTAGCTCACCCGAATCAATTTTAACGGGCTGGGGTTTTAAGTCCGCCTGTGACAAAAACTCTGGCCCGTGCCACCACAAGCGTGAGTTGAGTAACTCCTGGGGTAACATTCTCCTGCTAATTATATCGAACGGGTTGCAATTTGTACGCACGTGAAACCATTCTTCCCTATTGCTTAGTTCGTGAATCTCGGACACCCGGTTCGCGACGAACGTCTTCCAATTACTCGCATCCTTATTTATCCAGTGCAGAGTTATGGTGGAGTCCGACCAATAGTACACGCGGTCAAATTTAAATGCGGAGGAATCGAGTATAGTTTTAATCAAACGAGCCAACAGTAAGGCTGCGCAAAGCTCCAAACGAGGCAAGGATATTGTTTTTAATGGAGCGACCCTTGACTTAGCACAAAGCAAATTGGTGGTGACATTACCGCGCGCGTCAACGCAACGTATATACACGGCGCACCCGTAGGCTACAGAACTCGCGTCCGCAAATCCGTGGAGATCTATCGAATTTATGTCATCGCAAATTACCCGTCTCGGAATTGCCAACGAGCCCAAAGAGCGTAATGAAGAATGGAGTTCGTCGTATCTGGAGAGCATCTCCATGGGCACCGTTTCGTCCCATGACAACTTCAACTGCCAAAGCCGTTGCACGAGAAGTTTCAGAGTTAGAACGCTTGGACCAAGTAGTCCCAAGGGATCGAATACTTGAGCCATACTAGAGAGTATAGCCCGCTTGGTAACTGATTTGCAACAGCTAGGGTTCACTCTGTAACTTAGCACGTCCCGCCGAGTATCCCAAAAAATGCCGAGTGTTTTCTCCGTGGCGTCTTCCGTCAAAGAAATGGGCTCCACGCTGCCGCGATCCACACCAATGGCGCTAGCTACTTCACTGTCGTTGGATGCCCACTTTCGCAATTCAAACCCGTACCCCGACAAAGCGCTACTAATTTCGAATTGCGTTTTTATGGCTTCCGCCCTATTTTCAAAACCAGTCAGTAGGTCATCTACATAAAAATCCCGGCTAATTCTTAATGAGGCCTCTGGAAGCGATGCTTCGATTTCCTGGGCGATTTGTATCAAGCACCTAGTTGCTAGGTACGAGGCTGATTTAGTACCGTAGGTGACCGTTAATAATTTGAAGCATTTTACCGCTGAGGTTTTGTCGTCACGCCATAAAATTAATTGGTATTGCGTCTGCGAGGGGTCCACGAGAATTTGCCTATACATTTTGGCGCAATCTGCTTTCAGCACGTACTTGAATTGCCTAAAGCGACAAAGAATTGCAAACAACGACTGCTGGACCACTGGGCCCTTATGTTGAAGGTCGTTAAGCGATACTCCGGAGGAGGACGCACAACTGCCGTCAAAAACAACGCGATGTTTGGTCGTTGAACTGTCCTCCTTTATGACTGGCAAATGTGGTAAATAAAACCGAGGATGAGGAAGGCTCGCTTCGTCGTCCACCTTGCTCAAGTGACCAAGCGACTCGTATTCTTTGAGAAATGCGGAATACGCGGTTTTCAACTCGGGATTTTTTGACAATTTGTTTTCTAATGAATAGAAACGCTTTAACGCTATACCGCGCGAGTCTCCCAGCGATGGAGCATCTTTCCTGAAAGGTATGCTCACGATGAACCTACGCGGCTCCGACGACGCCCGTTTCGTAGTCGATTGAAAATGGTCTTCGCAAAATTTGTCATCAGCAGAGAGTCGGCCTGATGAACCGTACGCCCCCTCGATTTCCCAAAATCTCTGAATGCCGTGCTCGATGCCGGTTACACTTAAATGAACTCTATTTGAACGAATGAGCGCTCGATTTTCGACATTCATGTTTCCGCCTAAAACCCAACCAAAAAGAGTTTTTGTTAAGAATGGCTTCTCTGGGCCCAATTTCACCTGTCCCTGACAGAGCACTTGCCAAAAGACATTCGCGCCTAATAAAAGATCAATCTTTCCCGGTGTATTACAATCTGAATCGGCTAGCACAATGTTTGGTGGGATCTTCAAATCCCTCAACGAGAAAGAAAGGGCCGGCAGAGGGTCCGTAATTTTGTCTAACACAATACAGCTCAAAATGTCCTCGTATTTCCCGTTACGGGAGCGGATTCGAACGTTTGCTCTGAATTCAGCGTTCAGAGCCCTGGCACCAACACCCGACAGTGAGGTGATATTACCTCGTTTCTCAATTTTCAAATTTTGACACAAGTCGGCGCTAACTAAGTTAAGTTGGGATCCGGGGTCCAAAAGAGCTTTTGCCCGGGAAAATGACCCGGAGGATCCTTCTACGAATACGCTAACCGTGGACAATAAAACTTGCGCTGGCGCCGCGATTGCAGGACGGCTACAAGCTGCTGAAACGGATGCGACGGGTGCCTCGCTCGGGGAGACGGCCCCGACCTCCCGTGCGTCACTGCTGGATTCTGGCGGTCCAGGACGCGGCGACGAAGTATTTTCGTGCGCGTCGCGCTTTGGACGCAAACACAGTAAAGTATGGTGCTTTTTTCTGCATACGCGGCATCTCGACGATGTGCATTTTACCACGAAATGTCCGGGCTTGAGACAATTGTTGCATAATTTCAAACGACGCGCCTCTTCGATACGAGCGTTTACCGACAATTTTGAGAATGATTCGCAAGCGCTAATCGAATGATTACTATTTTTGCAAAAATCACAAGAGTGATTACCTTGCTCTCTGGCTACATGAGCGCGTGCATGACTTTTTTGCTCGGATCCCTGATTTCCCAAACTCGAACCTATTTTCGCAGCTTCCAGCGAACCTAATAAGTGACTTTTGCTTTCTAAAAAATCTAACAACTCTCGCAAAGTAGGAAATTGTCCGGTATGTTTGTATAATTCCCAGTCAGTCTGCATTGCTGAGCTGAGCTTCGAAACTATGATATGTATTAGTATGGTGTCGACTGTGGGTTCCCCGTACGCCTTTAAAATTTCCAAAATTCTAACTACACTATCGAGCAGCCTTTGAACAGACGAATGTGAATCCTTTTTTACGTTCTCTAAACTGAATAACGCATTTATGTTTGATTTTACGATCAGTTTCTTATTTTCAAATCGCTTGACTAGAATGTCCCAAGCAATGGTATAGTTATCGTTGGTAACTTTTAACGACGAGATTGAACTAGCAGCTTCTGCCTTAAGGGAAGAAATCAAATAGTAAAATTTCTGAACGTTGGTCAAATTAACGTTGTTATGAATAAGCGACGTAAAGGAGTCATGAAATTGAACCCAATTCTCGAATTTCCCCGAAAAGGAAGGCAAATCTAAGGGTGGTAATCTTAATCCAGCGAGCTCTCCTGAAGGGCCATTTTGCGAAGAATTTTGACCTACATTCGGTTTTATACCCGAACTGATCTTATTTTTTGATAAGAATTCCTTTACTGCGCTACTAATCTCGCTAAAATGAGTCATAAAAGAGTCAAATTCATTGAAAAGTTCATCAAAGTTTTCAGCGTCGGCCTCCATTAGGCCCTCCATTGACTTCTTATACTCATCCAACAAATTTTGGAAACAACTAAACTCTTCTGACAAGTTGCCGACCTCGTGAGCCTTCACGGGGCTGGACGAAGAAATTCTATGAAATAGAGTTTCGAAACGATCTACTTTGGCTTTTATGAATTTGCAACGAGTGATTAAAGCACGAGTTTCCGACATGACCGCTGATGCCGAACGAGTTTCCACCATGACTGACACAAGCAAAAAACAGCACTAAACGAAGGTGTAATGGAAAAGGACTTACTTTTGATTTGAGAACGTAGTAACTTCTTGACGAACAGAAAACCAACCCGCTGCCGATCGCTGCCGCTTGACGTGGGACCTGGACTCGGTGTAAGCTCTCGATGGTTGAATTTCCTGGTGTTGGCGAAGCTTCTTGACGCTCTCCGACGAAACGATGTTGGAGCAATTGCATCCACCAGCTACTGGAAACTTGTACACTCGCGTTTTTTAGCTTCTTCCACATCCGGCTCGAAGGACCAATGTTTTTTGTACGATTAACTTGATAAGAGGCTTCCACGAATGGGGCCCCCAATTAATCCACTGCGAGTTCCGGTTCAATGGGATTGCCGGGAACTGCCACTTAATAACCCTAACTTGGGTTCAGTTAGTTGTTGGAGTGAAACAAGACTTAACAAACACGAGTATATTGAGTAACAACGAATACAAACGTCACTGATGGACCGATGGTTTTTTACAAAAGCTTCAACTGTTGTGACACGCTTGGATTGGCCACGCGAAAATAGCGAATTGCGCGTAACCGTAACACAAAACAACCTGGAAACGACTTTACCAGGGAGTTAGACCGAAACGCAAACTAGCACAAAGCATAGCTGAACTTGCTTCCTCGAGGCTCTGAATCTAACTAACTCTGAATTTACAACGAGGCGAACTCGCCAATTCAAGGAGGGGCAAGCTCAAACACTATTGGCTGAGGCGATCCTGCGTAGCCAATCGGAGCGTCGCACGTAGGAATAAATACTTATTCTAAAAATCTTAATGCTAAGCTCTCTCAATGAGGCAATTGAAAGAAATCCATAAACCCATGATTCCCAAATATGCTAAGTCGGCTTAAGTTCTATTAGAAAATGTATCCATCCGCTTAAAAGCCATTAAGGGAAGCTTACAAATTCCTTTCCAACATTAACAGAGGCAAACAAATACGGCAAGATGCAAACTTGACTTTACCACGACCTTTGAATGAGATAAAACAGTTATGACTTGAATTACGTGATTAATTATAATCAAAAAGGTTTTGATGCACGCATCTGTGTGAATCAAACACCTATTGTTTAATAAAAGTTGTTTTATTTCCAGTAAGATTCTTAGAGAAGAAGGAGGACAATGTAATTAAAATTAAAGGTATCTAGATGTTTTGTTTCAGTTCTAGTTAAACCGTCTACTATTAAACATGTCCTGGACGTTTACCTTGTCTGGAAATGAATCTGTTCTCACAGCTCAGTATCCATCCATACATCTGGATCCGGAATCTGAATACGTTATAGGATTAATCAGTTTTGAAGCTTATAATACTATACCTAATATTGATTCGAATAATAATAAATTTCATTATACTGATATTGATGGTAAACAAGCTGTAATTGAAATACCTCACGGTTCATATGAAGTTGCCGATATAAGTCAATATATTAGACATGAACTGGGTATAGGTGTAACAAAGTCACCCTCCCCTCAAGCAGGTAGTGCTAATGATATACTAGAAAAAAATATTGTGCAGCACCAAGCAGAACCTGTGCTACATATTAAGCCTAATAATAACACGCTCAGGAGTGAAATTAAATCATCCTTAGCAATCGATTTTACTGCTAAAGATAGTATTGGACAGTTATTAGGGTTCAAACCTAAGAAATTGAAAGCTTATGGTAGATATATTTCCGATAATCCTGTAGATATATTTAAAGTTAATACTATATGTATTGATTGCAATATCGTAACTGGTACTTATCACAACAGCAATGCTGTACACAGAGTTCATCAATTTTTCCCTACAGATCCGCCAGGATTTAAGATTGTAGAAAATCCCTCTAACGTTATATATCTACCAATCAATACGAGAATTATTGATAACATTGTCATACAAATACTGGATCAAAACGGTAAATTGGTCAATTTCTGCGGAGAAGCCATCACGGTAAGGTTGCATCTCAAGAAACAAAATGGTGGTTAGATACAACTCTCAGCAGCAGCAGCAGCCGCAACAAACATATATTAGGGATGATCAGTTTGTTTCGAACATCAGTAGGCTGCCTGCAGTCGATAGATTAACATCTGCCAATAAACTGTTTCTAAAATCTTTAGGTTTGAAGCTAACTGCTACTAGAAGTGACGGCGAGGGGGAAATCAAAAAGAAAAAACATCTGGACTGTTATTAAATTAAATTTTACTGTTAATATTCGAAAAATTTTAATATTCTGTAATATTAAGAGCGCTTGTTTTACATCAAATAAAAATGACGACTTCTGAAATACTAAACGTTACTGAAACAGCTTTTCAAGATAACTCGATTGTCTATGCGGAGAAACATACACATCAGCCCTATTCTTCTACAACATTTAATAATAACGATGAAATACGAATACCTATTTTACATCAAGATGTGTACACTTTACCGTGCAAGAGTGTTATATGTTTCGAAGGTAAATTGTTAAAGGATGCAGATAGTAAAGCTACTGCAACGGGATCATTTACAAATTTAGGCATATCTCACCTACTAGATGAAATTAGATATGAACTTAATGGTGTAGTGGTTGATCGTGTAAGAAATGTTGGTATAACTGCAACTATGAAAGCCTACGTGTCATATAATTCGACTCAAAGTATTCGCTTGGAGAATGCAGGTTGGACACCTACCAAAACATCTATTGACGGATTGGTCGATTCAAAAGGTAATTTTCAGATATTTGTCCCCTGCGAAATGTTGATGGGAGTTTTTGAAGACTTTAGAAAAATTTTACTAAACGTTCGACAAGAATTAGTACTTATTAGAAGCAATCAAGATTTAAATGCTGTTATTAATACGGTCGATGAAAAACTTAAAGTAGAATTAACAAAAGTCTATTGGAGAGTACCGCACATTTCGGTAGCTGATGTAAATCGTTTAAAATTACTAAAATACATTGAGCAAAGTAGTCAGTTGGAAATCAATTTTAGAAGTTGGGAATTACACGAGTATCCAGCATTACAACAGACAAAACGACACACTTGGGCAATAAAAAATGTTAATCAAGTAGAAACTCCGCGTCACATTATCGTAGGCTTCCAAACAGACCGAAAAAATAAAACTGTTAAAAATATGGCCCAATTTGATTCTTGCGATTTAAGAAATATTGCTATATAAACCTGATGTGCTGTAGTATTTTTATCATTCTCCTGCACACTTTCCTTCCAAAAACATGGCAGATTTCAACCAGAAACTTTGCAACTTAAATGAGGTTAAAGAGTGGGGAAATGTACGAGATTTGAAGATTGACGAAAAATATCTAATAATAAATGTGTATCGATGTCCGACTAAATACGGCAATAAAGTGGCGGTGGAATTGGACAACTTCAGATTCATTCTACCAGCACGTTACGATTGCCTAACAGATGCTGACTTGCAACAATTAGGAAAACGTCGCTACAATATCATCTCGGGTGGCAAGTGTGGGAGCAGCACGAAACTTGTCTTCGAGGAAATCGTTCAGACAGAGATGACATCCGTAGCACAATAATTAGCTGATATGTATTTATAATAATTTTTATACATGTATGTTTTAGGTAAATAAATACAAATATATTTACATTGTTGTTTTATTACACCATTGTGCCCGATTACAGGAACATGCCAGGTTGGCCGAGTGGTCTAAGGCGCCAGATTTAAGCTCTGGTTCCCTAAGGGATACGTGGGTTCGAACCCCACACCTGGTAATTCTTTTTTGTTTGTCTAACAAACATCAGTACTTGACAAATTTATTTCAAGATCATTTTTGCAGATCAGCACATTTTAATCTCTAGACTCATCAATTCATTGTTCTCGAATTTCGTGCTGATTTTAAAACAAGGGATGCCATTGTTCAATAACATCCTGCAAGAATAGGCATGTCTGTCAAACGATGACTCACATCCGGTCGAGCCTGAGAAAATTTTTCATTGTTCTATTTACTGATAACATCCTGCATGAATAGACATGTCTGCATCCCAGACGCTCGAGCGTGGGAAAATTTCAAAAACTACACTTTTAACCCAAAAAATTCCCGGAAGTGGCACGTGACCTAGGTGAGGCCCGTGACCTCGCCCGTGACCTTCGACTAGACTTAGCCAAGTTTCAAACCAGAGGCCAATGACCGGGGCCCGTGACCTTGACCCCGGCTAGACCCGTGACCTTCGACTAGACTTAGCCAAGTTTCAAACCAGAGGCCGCCACGTGACACTTAGCCAAGTTCCAAACCACCGGAAGTGCGCCAGAACCCGTGTAGGTACTCTACTGCCCTCCTTTTTCCCTGTCTTGCCGTTCCGGTCACCCATTATAATTGTGAAGTGTATTTTCGTCTTTGTCCAAGCACTTGTTTACATCTTCGTAAAATTCTGCTATTTCTTGTTCTGCACTTTTTGATGTAGG
>CALNHX010000774.1:0-114622 GCA_940337035.1 Agriotes lineatus | reverse complement strand
TGAAGTTAAGGATATCAAAATTATTAAAATGTATCTGTAAAGAAGGGAAATAGAATTTAAAATTTAATTGAACGAGCTACATAAGAAACAGTAGGATTTTAACATAATTTAATTTATATGAAATGAAAAGGGGAATTAATGGCAAATACTTTTTCGAGATATACCATTTAACATAGTGGGTATTAGACAAATATAATAAAGTTGTATAGTGTGTTGGACTATGATATTTATTTATAAGTAAGTAAAAATAATTTAAGAAAAAAAAACATGTAATACAGTTTGTAAGCAGTTAAAATTATGAAAATAAGCCCTTTATAAAAGTTTTAAAAAGCTATTTGGTGTATAAAAGGGTTATACATTAAAAAGTGGCGTGGTGTAAATTAAACTTCAATAGATTAAAAGATGTGAAGAAGAAGAGAATTAAAATAAATGGATGTGATTAGAACGCCTAAGTAATACAGTTGCGGTCTACAAAAGCAAATTTCTGGAAGGGGATACTGAACTGAGTTTATTGTCAAATTACATTGCATCATCTGAATTGGATAACAAGGAGTGCAAGGAATTAGCAGAGTGAGCGTTTTATGGGGTGGATAGGAAGTTTTCATCTAAAGGAGTTCTGATTCGACAAGTTTGTCATTGAAGTGACATCTTATAACTTGCATCTAGTCGAGGTTCGTGATACCAGGTCGTCGGAGGCTTGAGGATGTTGGTAGGATGACCTGGATGCTATTTGCTGCTGGTATTGCTGTTAGAAAGGGTTGGTAGGTGCGTTGTCGTGTTTTGGCCAGCTAGTTGTTTTTGCCGGAGTTCGTGCAGGCATTGCGCATTGGTTTGGAAGTTGGGAGATCTTGGTGAGGTTGCTGGATACGTTGGGCTTGGTAGAGGAGAGTGTCGAGTCCAATAATAGGTGACAGAATACAGGTATTTAAATAAAACCTGAAAGAAAATATAGAAAGAGTGAAGTGAGGTAATTTTAATTAAGGGAGTACTTACCATTTGATATTGTTGAATGACAAAAATGTAACGAGAAAGTATTTGTAACTAATTTTGCACTAAAATAATTTGAAGTGACAGGTGACAGACGTACCAGTTGTCATAAAATAAGAAAATCAAATTTCAGTATAGAAGCAGTCTAGATTCTAAAGAATCCGACCTGTGTTTCAGTCAAGTGTTTTTCTAAATGAGTTAATTAAATTCAATTTTTAAAAGAATTGATTGAGAATAAACAAAGTAAAGTATAAGTCAATTGTAGCATAACATAGACGTTACAACGTGGAGGAGTCACAATAATATTTATAGGTTGCTTCAAAGGTGGTAATTTTGGAAACTGTGTAGTGAGTGGAAGTAATTGAACAGAGATAGCGAAAAAGGCGACACCAAAACATGACGTGAAGATTGTACTTGGCGACTTCAACAGGAAAGTGTTTGGTCAAAAAAATAACACTAAGGCTAATATGAACGTTAGCTTCAACAAAGCGCATAGTCTTATTCTAGAGCTTGTTCCACTTCTTCAAGCAATTTTTGTATTCAGTTTTTTGAAAATTCTTCAGCTTCTCGCATTTTCATTGATCCGTTCCACATAGATAGCAAGGATCCATATAAGAGCTGAGGGCGTGATTAATGAGATGTAATGCCAAAAAATTATGAATAACACTGGATTAATGTGCGAGTTCGTTGTCTTGGTGAAGCTGCCTGTCATCGTTTTCCCAGAGACGAGGCTGCTTTCTCCTCGATTCATATCTTTAATCTTTTCAAAATGTCCATGTCGTAAGTCATGTTCACCGTCTAACCTTATAGGGTATTCATGGCTCAACGCCCTCAGTCATTTTGAAGAATTGTGAAATGGGACGAACACAGGTGCAGTACCTTACGTCACTGCATATCACAGCCGACTAGATAGTTTCCGCGTTGTAATAGCCCTCCAAATTGTGCTGGGCCTACCACGCTCTCCTTTCTCGGTTTAGGTTTCCATCCAATAATCTGTCTACTTTTCTAATCATCAATTAATTGTTGTAGATATTCTGCCAATCGCCACTACTGATTTACTAAGTGTTCTTTTTGATCACTCTACAAAATTGCGTTAAAATCAGAGACTTTTTTTCAAATTACCCAGTTCAAGATTTTATATTTTCTACAATTTATAAAGTTGTTCTGCCCTACATAAATCTGGACGGCTAACTGCAATCTTTGGCGATTATATAGTTGTGAGTAAGAATTGAAAAATTGCTCTTAGAGCTACCACATAAAAACAACATGGGCCGTATAGCAACAACGATCACCTCAATCTAAGTAGAAGTTCAAACAAATTCCACTTATTAGTAGCTTTAAAAAATATTAGAAGTAAAATTTAAATACCAAGTCTTCAATAAAAACAACAGCCAAGTGCGAGTAGGAAGTCGTACAGTTAAAACAAAACACATATTAAAAGCAATTTCAGACATCCATAGCCAAAAGAATTACATCAAAATTTAGATTTCCCGAATAACACTAAGTTTGTAATCCAGAAGTTAAATTATTAATATATAAAAATTACAAAGCCCTCATTATATTTGACCAATCATGAATTTTAAGTTACTAATATATTATTATTATAAAAACAGCTGGGCTATTGTGTTGTATTTTTAAGTTATTATTCATTGATTAATTACTCTATCTCATGGGTTGGGTTGTTACATACTATTTATTATTTGAAATATATAAAATTATTTGTTAATATACTAGCTTTTACATAAATTGCTATGATTTTCTTAAATTGCGCTGGTTTCTACGCCACTCACTTAACTAATGCCATTTTTGAGATTATGGGAAACAATATTCTCAAAGTCAACTAACCTCACATTTATAACACAGAAATAAATCAGAGTAGATTTCAATTTAAACAATTACGTCTGCTATTACGTATCGATGCGTTGCCTAGGTAATAACGTAGTAAACAACGCCACTAAAACAAAACACGCACAATGGGCGCCACCAGAAAAAATGCTGAATATATTTTAGGATAACGTGCGTTTGACCTTCATTTTATATTTCTACGGCGAATGTTTAGACCTTTATCGGGCCATCAGCAACTCCCCCTCATAACTGGCCAAAGTAATGCTCGCCGTTTTTTCTCTGCTTCCGGCTCCAATGTCAGCTCCTGTGGCCACAGCTAGGCTCCGCTGCGATGCACAATAGTTGCTGCCTATCCTGGGCTTCAAGGCCTCCGTCTGTTATTTGGACCACGAACAAACCACCGCCAAAAAACACCCCCAAAGCAGAAACACAGCTGAACACTTTTTATCACCTGCAGAAGCAGTAGGAAATAATGCAAAACATCTGCATCCAATCTAACAACACTGCACTAATGTTAAAACACTTCGTAAATGGTAAAAAATGTTATTCATTACAAATTTTACTTTTTTTGTGGGAAACCAAAACACACACACCAGTTTGGCTTCGGGCCCCCAATTGTGCTTACATTGTTTTTTACCGTTTGTCATTTTATAGTCAAGGCTTGCTATGATTATAGTTTCATTTTTAAGTCAAGGCTAATGCTAGTTTTACAGTTTCAAATTAAAATTATTTCAAGGCTAATGCTATTTGATTACAGTTTTAAATTCAAATTATGACATTTATGAAATAATTTTAACAAAATATTTGCAATGCTTGAATTATATTAATTCCTATCATAATTGCATGCATAAATTACGGTCATTGCAATATATATAAATATATGGACGAAGTTCTCATATTCAACACAGACAGTTATTATCAACCAATATAAAAACTTTTCGCGTACGTGAAATTTCAAAATGTATGACGTTTACCTTAGCAGGAGATTTGATCTTGAGCTATTGAATACTTTTAATTTAACAACTTGCAAATTTAGGAGAATTTCTGTCTTGAACCAGTAGTAAGCAATGCAACACTTTTTACTTGAGAGCGAGTCATACGAACCTCTTGTTTAAATCCCCTGTTAATTAAATGTGTCATAACTATAATGTTATTTCAAATTATGTCGATATTAATATAGATAATTTAAAAAAGGTTATAGATGCGGATTGTAATTCTTTTTTGAGGTAGTATCGACCTACTCCTATTCTTATTGTGTTTATATTTTTTTATCATCTAACTCTTCAATCTTTTTTTGCTTATGGCTTTTGTTTTTTATGTTATTTACTTATATATTTATATGTAAAAATTGTCCTCCAATAGGCGGTGCTGTTGGACAATAAATTATATTATTGTTTACCACAAAGATTTTTGGATAACGAAGCGCATTCATAATTACATAAAATTAACGTGTTGTAAGCCATGAGCGCAAACTTATTATTATTATTATTATTATTTTGACATTGCTACGAACGAGCGAGTACTTTCTCTGAATTCTGAACGCGTGATATGTGTATGAAGAACGTATGGAAGTTATAGCGAGTCTTATCGCTGGAGTATAACGATGCCATTAGAAGATACGGCAGTAAAATAAAAAAAAATCATTCTAGGGTATCCAAGAGCTGCAGGTCCGACAGCGGTGCCGCGGCTTTAGATACATCTTGAGGCAGGTAGCCTCTCTAGGTCTATAAGAGATATGCGCAAGACCCAGGAGGTTCCCAAATAACGGATAGATTGCTGAAGAAGGCACGAAGCCGGGAAAACCGAAAAAGGCGTGCAAACTCTTCTACCAAGCCACGTGAAGGAAAAGATCAGAACAGATACCTAGAAGTGACAATCAGTAGAGAAATGCGAGCTAACTCCTCAAAATCTGCAAGCCTCCCAGAAAGAAAAGCAAAAAAGCATAACAACTGGTTTGGGAAGATAATTCTTTTCTTGAACCCCCGAATGTGAGTCACTTTCTAAAAAACACCAGAAAACAAGTATTAAAAGAAGGTTGCGCTATAAAACTAGGCGCACTTGGTATGACGTACCAAAATAGAATTTGGAAAATTTCCCAAAAAATAAGCACACTACAAATAGGCAACCTGCTTCACACACAGGCGTTTAAGTAACCTAGTTACCAGGAACAGCATAGCTATACTTGGAAGAATATCCACCACAGGCAATTATACGAAAGCTATAAAAAGAGCTATTGAGTAACGGCAAAAACATAATTTTGGCTGTTACAAAGCATGAACAATTGCCAAAGGATATGGGTTGCCATGTAATCTGTAATTATAAACTTCTATGCATTAAAAGCCATTGTAAGTAACTTGTTTTGAATCATTACTTTTGTTGTAAATTACAGGGTGCGGCAACGAAACTTGCTGATTTGAAGACAGAGGCGTAAAGGGAGGCGTAGTAGGCCGAGGGTTGGGGTGGTCTCATTCGAAGAGGTAGGTTTGTTTACCATCCGCCTCAGTGGCGAATATGCATTGGCAAAAGGAGCAACAGGCGTTTGCAGTATTTTTCTAACGACCGGTCAATCGTCGCCGTGCAGCTTCATTTCGCACACTTCAATATTCCTGCCCGAGGTCCTGTTCCTGGCTGTCAATGGAATGTTTCGTGGGCGGACACCTTCAGGAGAACTGGAAATGTGCAAAGAAGAAGAATGGGGTTACCACGGCCCGTGAGAATACCACAAAACGTCGAGCGATATGTCAACATGATTGAGAACTTTTTTCTGCCCAATCTTGAAGAAATTGATGTTGGGGATGTGTGGTTTCAGCAAGATGCCACGGCACACACAGCTCAAATTGCAGTGTGTGTTTTGCGGAAAAACTTCCCCAGGCGCTTGATCTCGTTGAGGGGCGATCTTCCGTGGCAAGAGCGCTCGCTCGATTTAGCCACTAGCGACTTCTTTTTATGGGGATATAAAATATATTGTTTATGACGATTGTCCATGGACCCTGGCCCAATTGAAGAAGAATATTCGCCAAGCAATGGGCCGCATACCCATCGCTATGCTCGACAGAGTCGACCGGAACTTCAGAAATCGAGTAACTCAGTGTATTGACAATGAGGGGCGTCACTTTCCGGATATTATGTTAAAAACCGTGTAATTTTAAATTTCCAATTATGTAGAAACACGAGAAAAAAGAATGAAAACGATAAATATCAAACTTTTTATTGACCTTTCAAATCAGCAAGTTTCGCCGCCGCACCCTGTATTTTGAAAGGGCACTGCTTCAAAGCAGCAACTGGTAGTTCTAACAGATAACAGATTTTTAAACCCTAATATGTAACAATTCTGTTTTTTGGTATCGTGTAAAGTTATAACCAACATTGTCCCAGTGTCTTCTACATTTTCTACTGTTGAAATACATAATTCTTTACGCTGACATTCACCATTTAGCCCAGTCCGTACCACTTTCATTTAAAATATGTGTCGTTGGGAGCCTCGTTCAAAAACTTTTGACTTTTCATACATTTTGACGTTTCAGGAAAGCGAATAGCTTCTTGTATTGTAAAATATTCATATTTTCATTGATTTTTATCGTAATTCTCAGCATAGAGTATGTAGACCATAAGCTAGATACCTTTAAGACTTGTCTAAAATAATTAACAAAAAAATTTGTACGAAAAACACCTTTACTAATATCAAATACTGGATGATTCTTGACTTATACTCATAATTGCGAGGAATGATAGTTCGTGATGTGTAGTGATGGGTAATTAAAAAAAATGTAGTAAAAGTATTTTATTAACGGAGATTCATTATGTAACTTAAACTGGAGTATCACAACAATTGCTCGAAGTGATTTCCTTCGTTTTCGATGAACACCTGAGCGCGTCGAATCCATGTTTCTCGGCCCGGATGATATCTTTAAGGAAACATTTGTTCATAAAGCCGAGCTGCAGCTACTGAAGTTAGGTGTATTTCCGCGTAAATTAATACCATGTCAATGAGTTCTGCGTTGGTGAAGTTAGGTGCCTTAATTTTTCTTTTGGAATAAATGAAGCTCCAATTTGACAACTAGTGCCGGAGAGTGACAGATACAATTCAAGGTAAATGCGATAATTTTATATTTTACTAGTTCACTACTCTCAACATAATTAGTTCGTTATTTCCGTTAATAAAAAACTTTTACTATACTTTTTTTTAATTGCGAATCACTACACGTCACGAACTATCAGTCCTCGCAATTATGAGTATAAGTCAAGAATCACCCTGTATAGTATGATCAAAAATGATTTTCATCTAGTATGACTATGGAATAGTTCCTAATTAATGAATGCAACTATAAGTGACTTAAAAATCAAATGTCAAGTTTGACATTTAAGTATAAACATAGTTGCATTCATAAATTAGAAACTATTCCATAGCCATACTAAATGAAAATTATTTTTGATCATACTTTTCATTACCTTCTCATAAAAATAATCCAGCATTGTTTTCTTAAACTCCTTTAAATTGTTTGTGTCCCTCCATTCACAAGACATTATAGACATATACAATTTCTCGTATTTTTCCTTGGATTATACAGAAAATAGACTTGAAGAAGCTTCTCAGACAGCATTTAAAATATCTTCCAAGTTGTTTTTCATACTATTTCCGTCATCCAGATCCATAATTTTCGAATTTAATCTCCAAAAATTAGTTCGTTTGGATGTTGTTATGTACAAAAAGCAATTTCTGTCAGATTGCTATGTTACTGAGAATCTACCTACTGTACTTTTTTAGATTTTTTAATTGAGAATATTATACCGCAAAAAATGTAAAAAAAATGTTTATTAAATAAATGTATACAAAAAAGTGATTGACTAAACTCCTATGGCATTTAAGTACTCGTCAGTTGTCATTTAAGTTTTCGCTATCGCTTCTACTTAAACTAACCATACTTGTATAGTAAACTTTTACTTTTCGAAACTTGGTACGTAATATACTATCTCCTGCCTTGACAAAAATTAAAAAAGAGTATTTTCTAATATTACTTTACTTATAATTACTGTTGCGAAGGTCATTATTCTGTATTTGAATCTTCACTGTATTCGGAGCTACTTGAACGTGGGTCTCTACGCTGCCCAAGTACAAGGATTCTATAGATGGTAACCAATATGAAGTAAGTCCAGATCAGTTGGAGTACAAATATCGTGCCAAATAGGAGCCCACCGAAGATATACGCAGTTGGCAACGTTGCTTGATGGTGCTTGGGTACTAAAAAAGTTATCCTACAAAAAAGATATACTGACAACTGCATCAAATATATCAAACACTTTACCTGTACATCAAGATAGGAAAAGCACCCAGCCTAGTAATGAACCATACAATTGTAAAAACAGACAAAATAACTAAGCCTATAGTCTGATAACCAGCATACTTGGCCATTTTAGCCAGCTGCAAAATAAAAGACACCAGTCGAGAAAATAACAGTGCTATTTACCTACATCCTTACCTCGAGATATGTATCTGCAGCGTCTATCGTTACTATCATTTGACTTCCTATTCTGTACTGGTTCGTCACCCATGACAATGATATTATAAAGACGGTGACGATGTGGTGAATGAAGTGTTGCCAGAAGTCCTTGCGCATCACGTCGAAGAACTGGCTTATGCACAAGGACAAGTAGAGTCCTAAGGTTATTATGAACTGCCACCACACTCCATCGGGCATTCCATAATGAGGATAATTCTCCCTGCAATTAAACATGTTTTCCATATTCATTTTTGACAAAAAATGGCCTTGTTTTTAATTGTTCTACTCAATCTAGTCTGTACACGCCCTTTGCCCTATATCTCAAACTGCTCGAGTTGTAATAACGTATTTCATAATACAATTTATTTTGTAATTTCATCTGAATTACAATTCAAAGCTTGTAAACTTGTGTTAATTCGTTAGCAGTTTTTGCCACAGCTTGTAGACGAGGCAAAGAATGCCAGAAACTCACCAGCACTCCGCCACATTCCATACCCAAGATTTATCCCAAAGCATAAACATTCCCAAGACAACGCTGCTGGTGTAATAAAGAAATCGCCAGGCCGATTCACAGAACTTGGTTAAAGTGGAGCTTCTATCTTGGATATTTCTTAACCGCAACCAACGCTGCACTTGTACCTCCCTCCACCCGAGCTTCTTAGCCAAACCTTGAACCTAAAACACAGCGTAAAATAAAAAGTATTTCGAACGTGAATCGTTGACCTGCTTCTGATCGATCGATTTTCTCTGGAGATATGCGTCCTCCAATATGGAATTCGCTGGGGCCTTCTTGGTTTCATATCGTTTAACCCCCAAATATACAGCAATGGGTGCAAAGCAGAACCTGGAAAATTAACGCTTATTGTGGTAAGTGGTGGCTACCAGAACGGTTTACTTTTCTAGCAAACAGCGTAGTATAAATAGGATAAAAGCTGCTGGTATTGCAAAATATATGTCGGTGTATTCCCTGTACTGGATTCCGTTCCTTAAACCGGGCGCCATGTCATCCCATGTGATGTTGGAGAGCAACCATACATCTTCTCTCCAGAATCCTTCACTAACTGTTTTCAGAATATGGTCCATTGTTGCTTCGGAATAGCTTAAATTGGATGTGTCGGTTTTGAAAGTTCTGTCATTAACCTATAAACAAGAATAATAACTTTAAGTGATCAAATTTCGTATATTATGAAGGCTTCGTGCCTGTATTTTTGTCTGTATTCTTCAACTTTCAATATTTGTTATGGGAAAGAAGCAAATATCAATTAAAAAATGTTAACAACGATACCATAGATTTTCACTTGATAAATGACATATGCTATTAAATGCTTTCATTTGTGTAAGTTAAATAATACGCAAGAAACTACATAATAATGATTTGCGATAAGCAATAAAACCTTCAGATAGTTACAGTGGGACACAGGCGCGGTTTTATTCTGAAGGCACTGATGTTTCTGTCTAGACCAGAGATTAATGAGTGCGAGAACTCTACACCTACCCTAGGGGCAGAAACGTTTCAATAGAAAATGAAGGGAGAGGTAACTTTTAACGCCTCCGCGCAACGCGTCACAAACGAAAGTGGATGTTGCCCAACAGCTTGAGAAAACTGTGTCACGGGTCCAACTGAAAAACAAACAGCGGCTAAGTGGAGCCGCTGGAAAACGATTTAAGTGGCTGCTTAAGCAGAAGAGACCCGAGCGAAGATAAAGTTAGAGGCAATATCCGCGGACTCTACCCCTGAGCTGGCCGGTAAGGGAAGAACGCACCTCCAAGCGAAACAAGTGTTCCGTGGGAGGTAGCGACTACCTCAACTGCCGTAAATATTAAACAGGTCTGAGAATCTGTCAAAGTGGGTATCATAAACAGAAACTACCCCCGATATAACATCACGACGGAAGGGATGAAGGCCATCCAAGAAGCTATACTTGAAATCATTGCTAACCTAGAAGAAGGGTTGTAAGAATTTAATCTTAAGCGACACCTGCCTCACGTTCTATTTAATTAATTTGAACTATAAGAAAAATGATTGTAAGACACCGCAAGAAATTATACATTTAAGCACCAAAAAGAATCTGGTGGAGAATCGCCAGATAGATGACGCTGTGTTTAAAACAAGCAGTAATCCTCCAATTATCATTAGCAAACAGGTAATCGTTGCTGATCTGGAAGCCAATCAAGAACAAAAAATGAATGAAATTACTAATAACGAATGGAAGACCATGGAACGCAAGAAATATCGTAATAATAAACCCAAAAGAATTAGCGGAGGCAAAGATATTAAAGATAGCGAAGGTTTAGAGGTTGTACCAAAAAAGGCCCATATCTTTATTTTCAGATTTGCGCCAAAAACGAAAACTGAATCTATTCTTAAACTTATAAAACTTGAATTTTCAGAAGCTCAATGTAATGAATTAACATCTAAATACCTGGAAGAATATTCTTCTTTTAAAGTGACAGTTGATATAAAAATTATTGTCAAAGCTATGGACCCTTCCGTTTGGCCAATCCGGTATATATGTTTCTAGGTTTTTTCAAAGAAGGTTACCACCTATAATAAAGACTTCGTTTCCATTGCTAATTAAGAACCGAGTAAATAGTTTGTTAATTTTTAATTATTTTGTAATGTTTTTAATGATATTAGCTAAGTCTTTTGCATATTCAGTTTTGTCGTAAAATGTGGCTGCGTTGTGTTCTATAAGGCAGTTTACTGAACTTTAGGTCTGAAACGATGTATAGGTGAATTATTAATCTAATGTGCCTCGTATTTCAAAACATCGACTGAAGATGTGGTAGATTTTAAATACGTCGGTTAAACGACTGCATTTATGTCCGAATGATTAGTTCTAAAATCTGTCAATTTATTTTGCTTGGCGTGACGTCAAGTGGTCAGGTTATTTTATTGGCTACGAAGATTTATCTCGTTTTGGATAGGAACTCTAAACTTCGAATTTGAAAAAGCAGTTATATAACAAGGCACAGCTGGCGTCCCCTAAGTCCTGCCGCTTGGGTGCCGTGCCACTCTTGCACCCCCGTTTAAGACGCCCCTGGTAACATCTGAAGTTTATTTTATTTTTTTTATTTATTTATTTAGTTACTCCCAACATTTTAGAATACATATTTTAAAAAAAATAATGTAAAGCCACAGCAGCCAAGCTTGAGCGTGGCAGAAGAATTTAAATTAGCATGCTGCCTCCACATCTACGACGCTCCTGTATAGAGATGACAAACAAAATAACTATATTAAACAATATTCGACTTGGGCAATATCCATACAAGAGCATCGCAAATGCAGTAGGCAAAAACTAAATATACTATGGGAACCAAAGAATAAAACATACATGTATAGTAATAAACAACAATAATTAAGCAATATTACTAGCTGTAGACTTCGGACAGGTAAGTATAAAAATCCATCGGCTTACTCAGAACCCATTTTTTAATTTTGATTTTAAAGGAAGTAAGACTTCTACAAAGTTTTATTTCAGTAGGAATAATGTTAAACAATTTAATACTTAAATAACTGGATTTTTTTTGAGATGCAGATTTAGTCTGGGAATAACTACAGCTGAAGCAGCCTTACCTCTCGTCAAATAATTATGAGGAAATTTATTAAAAGTCAGCTGCAATTTAAAAGAAAAGGTAGCCAGCGTAGTTATGTAGAGCTTTCTAATAGAAAGGATATTTGCTTCTTGAAAAAGTAAATCCGAAGGATAACGATTTCGTTTTGAGAACATGACTTTCAATATTAATTTTTGTAAGACCTCTAAAGAAATTAAGTGACAGTTTGCAGCACCACCCCAACCAATTATGCCATACATAAAAACAGACTGCACTAAGGCAAAATAGATACTTTTAATTGTAATATTATTCATTATATTGCGAAATAATTTAAATTTACATATAGTTTTTCTAACTTTATTAACAATTTCTTGGATATTTTTCGTCTATTTCGTTTGTTAATCTATGTAAATTCCTAGGTATTTAACATAGGGAACAAAAAAAATTGAATTATTACAACAGTTGACTTTATTCGTTTTTTAAACATTTTACTGATTGTTCACAAATAGATTCAAAGGGTAAGCGTGTTAATTGCCTTAAAGGAAAATATATAAATTTAGTTTTTGTTAAGTTTAAGGATAAGAAATCAATACTTAATTTCTGCATTATCAAAGCCATGCCTTCTTCAACCTCCCTTACCAGATCAGTACAGTTCGATGCCTCAAACAAAACAGCAGTATCGTCAGCAAATGAGAAGAGCTTTCCATCAATTTCCATCTTAGCAAGATCATTTATGTAGACCAAGAATAAGATTGGACCCAAAACAGTACCTTGAGGAACACCTATTTTTACTACAATTTCGTCGCTCATATCACAACCAACACGAACAGCTTGCATTCTGTTAGTTAGATACGATTTGATTAGATCATTTGCTCTTCCTCAAATTCCGATGCTGTCCAGTTTGCGACAGAGAACTTCATGGTTAACAGTATCAAAGGCTTTTGCGAGATCCAGAAAAACTGCCAATGTTTTTTTGTTTTTATCTAGACTGCCATGTAAACATTTTGTTACTTCAAATAAGACATCATTGGTACCAACATTATTACGAAACCCATATTGATTGTCAACCAAAACGTTAAATTTCTCAAAAAATTACGTGAACCTAATCTTAATACATTTTTCAATTATTTGACTGATGCTTCATATTAACGATATGGGTCTGTAGTTACTCACAAATTTTTTTATTTCCCGATTTAAATACAGGTATAATGGCACTTTACTTAAAAATAGCAGGAAACTTACCATTCAGAAAACATAAATTTACTATATGAACTAGAGGCTTCAAAATATGCGGAGCTATTTTCATTAGACACATATTGGATCATTACCGGGTGAACTGTTGATTTTTGACAAGTTAATGTAATTTTGTATTTCAGCCTCGGTAACAGGATATAAGTAAACTGTATTCTGATTATATGAGTCCTGAAAGTTGTGATTAATGTCAGCTGAAATGTCATCGGTCATGTCAATTCCAACACTCTGAAAAAACTTGTTGAAGCGAATCGCTTTATCTTTGTTATCTGATAGTTCAATATTATCTTCGTTAACAATGGATTTTATTTCTTTATCGGTGTTAATATTCTAAGAGTTAGTAGCCTCTCTAACAACTTGCCATGTTTTTCTAAGGTTTCCTTGAGCAGAGTCTAATTTATGTTTAAAATAATTATTTTTAGTTATTCTTATTAAATTTGTTAAATAATTGCGATATTTTTGTATTGTTTAACAAGTTTCTGATTATTTGAATTTTTTAAGGCTCGCTTACTTAACTTATCTCTCATTCTTATTGACTGCAAGATTCCTTTTTTCATCCAGGGTTTAATCTTTCTTTGTTTAGAAGAGATCTTAATAGTTTTTTGAGCACTTGATATATAACTTTTAAGTTTATTAACAAAAAGTAAGGCTACCAAGTCGGTATCATTTAAATTTAATACATCATTTCAGGATTCATGATCTAAATTCTGTAACAAGTCGGTGTAATCTATTGAACTTTTAAAGGTATTGATCAATTCATTATTTGTAGAAGCACGACTAACAGCATTCTTTGGTAGAATCAATAAAGCTATAGGATAATGATCTGTTATTGCCGATTCAATAACTATCGGTACAGCATCATCAACATATCTATTATCAAGTTTAACAAAAAAATGATCAATGCAAGAAGAGAAGGCAGTAACTTTTGTAGGCTTAGATAAAAAAGTAAGATAGCCTAATTCACTCAACAAATTTAAATATTCGGTACCAAGGTAATCACAAGTCAGAATGTCAACATTAATATCGTCTGCAAAAATCTTCACTTGTTGGGAACTATAATTTTGAAGTGTAGTTTTCAGATCTCGCAAAATCGAACACTATCACTAGACGGTGGTCGATAAGCGTAAGTTACATTATTATGTGAAAAAATTAATCGAAGAAAACTTAATCCATAATCAACACGAATCACCTGGGAGTTATGCTGCAAACTGTTTTTGATATAAATAACAATTCCATCATTCTGATTAAAAGAGCCGTAGCTGTAATAGATGTTATAAATTTCTATTTTGTATTTATCTATTTCATTGTGCATCCTCCATGTTTCCTGAGTAAAATTACGTCAAAACGAGTATCGAGGGATTCAAGTAATTACAACAAATTCATCAAAATTCTTATTGAGGCTTCTGATATTCAAGTGTAAAAGCGAAATAGGATTAATATACTTACCCCGAACATTTCCGAAATCATCAATATTACATATTAAAGTTTCCTTATCACGAAAAAAGGTATCAAGGTCTATATTACTATTCACTTTGATTATTACCTAATCAGCAAGAAAAACATTTATGTTAAACGTATGTTAAAACAAACAAAACTTCAGTTAAACTTAAAAAGAAAATTTAATTTAAAAATTTGGCAATAAGGACGTTGCTGACGACAAATTCACAGCACAGCAGGCGTCGCAAATTTTATTTTATTTTATTTTTATCTAATAGATGTGTCTGTCTGGGACGCTGTTTCAGCAGCCAAACCGTAAGAGATAGAGAAAAAAGTTATTAAAGTTATATGTTTGGAATGGACATGTCAGGTCAGGAACCGAATTTCAGTCTCTAACACTAATTAAGTATTATCTTAATTATCCTAATCCTAACTTTTTAGATTAGATTCTAGGCAAATTTTATCAAGGCGAATGCGACTGGTAGTTTGCTACCAACAATGACGTCATATACTTACGCGTTCTATTTGCAAAACGGTCTTTTTTGTTTTTTTTAAATGAGACATTTGTCTCACTGGATTGCTAGTTCTATCCTATTATGCTACTATGATAATAACTCCTTAGCAACAAGTTGCGTTAAGATGCATTTAACAGCACTAGTGTCGTTAAGAAAAATAACATAACGATACTTTGTTAGCATTTAATCACATGTTGGCAGTACTGACGTATTGTTAGTGACAATGTCAGTCTATGTCAAATTTGATGTTAGTAGGTTAGGTTTTGTTTGTTATTTGAGACAGACTGACAAGAAACTTAACCTGCTAATCTCGAATTTAACATAACCTGACAGTGCTACCAAGAATACAGTATTGAGTGATACCACCACAGCCATAGCAGATATATGTCTTACTGTTGTGTCGTTAATAACAAATTTTCCTATTTTTTGAAAAAAGATTAGTATTTTAGGATAAAATAAACCGTGTTACGATATACGTAACGTTATCTGCTTTCTACATTACTCGAGAATTTTAAAGAACTCGCTCCTAACGTCGCTCGGTCACTCAAACTATTCTCTCGTAATGTAAAAAGCTTGATAACGTTACTTACATCGTAAATTACTATTACAGTATCCTCGTTATCAGCCAGTGCAAGAAGGTCACTATCACTTACAACTTTATAAACGATATTATTTGCACATTTAACATTGACAGTACCCTTGGTTGACCACACATTTCTAAATCCGTATTTATTTATCGCTGCCTTCATAATTCGATTCCTGGTAAAAGTAAGATCTTCCTTAATTACCAAATTTGTGCCTTTAAGTTTATATTAATTACGAAAGATTTCATTACGGAGGTTACGCCTTGTAAATTTTGCAATAACAGGCCTTCATTTACCATTTGCAGGTTTAGTAATGCGATGACTGATATCGATATCTATCTTGAATAGTCATAGCAATACCTAGTTTTTTCTTACAGAAGTCGACAATTACTTCATCCGTGTTTTCGGTTGCTCCTTTTATTAACCCAAGAAATCGTAAATTGTTACGCCTCGAGTACTGCTCTAACGAGTCGATTTTTTTATTTGCGCTTTCAAGTTGGTCTTCCAAGCTACGTATTATAGCAGTATAAGCAGAGACAAGAGTTTCAACTTTTGCTGAAACTTTATCTGATAGTTTTTCAGCAATCTTCGCAAGAAGGGAATCAGATTGTAACACCTTTTCCACAACGTTTAACACCAAATCGTCATCAGGCGAATTGCCAGTTTTGGATCTTAAACTTCGATCTTCGCCAACCATTTTAAGTGCAGACACAGCAGAAAAGATATAAAAAACGGATTTGTCAACACACACGCCCACCGAACTACGAAATACGTCTACCCACGTATAAGGCTCATAGACTATTTACGAGGGTAAGGTGAAAAATTCTCGGCCTGACAATGAAAGACTGCGATTTTCAGTTAAAAAATGATTTTATTTTTCTACATAATCTCCCTTGACTTCAACACACTTGGTCCAGCGTTTCTCTAACATCAGCATTCCTTCCCGGAAGTGAGAGTCTGGAAGGCTGTGAAAATATTCATCTACGGCCCTCTTAACTTCTTCATTGGACCCAAAGCGCTTCCCAGAAACAAATTGCTTCAAGTTTGGGAACATATGGAAGTCCGAGGGTGCCAAATCAGGAGAATAAGGGGGATGGCCGAGCAAATCGTACACAAAATCCCGCAGTTTTCCCATCGCCAACGCACTCTTGTAAACAGGTGCGTTGTCCTGGTGAAAGATTATTTTTTTCTTCTTCAAGCCAATCCTCATCTCCCGGATTTTGGCATCCAACTGGTCAAGAAGGTTGGAGTAATATTCGCCTGTAATTGTTTTGCCTTTTGCAAGGTAATCAATTAACAGGTTCCCTTTCGCATCCCAAAACACGCTGGCCATGACCTTTCCAGCAGATGCGATCGACTTCGCTTCCTTTGGCGCTGAACCACCAGCTTCCACCCACTGCTTCGACTGCTGCTTCGTGTCTGGGGTATAGTAGTGAACCCATGTCTCATCCATCCCACCCATCCCGCGCAGAGCTCTCTCATCCCTAATTCTTTGTGCAAGATGTTTCGCACCCTTTCTTTCGATATCGCCACAGCCTCAGCTATCTAACTGACCTTCACTCGCCTATCGTCCAACACGATATCATGCACTTTTTCGATGGTTTCCGGTGTGGTTGCGCTTTTTGGCCGTCCTTCACGTGGGTCATCTTCCAGGGACATGGGAACATGTTTAAATCCAGCTGCCCACTTTTTAACGGTTGACATGGAAGGAGCAGAGTTCCCATAAACTTTTGTCAACTTCGGATGTATTTCCTTAGGGGTTAATCCATCCAAAACGAAGAATTTTATGACCGCACGATATTCAAATTTATCCATTTTAACGAAAAACACGCAAGACGTCTACGGCCAAAATTCGTGTAAACAAACTACTTGAGAGAACAAGTTGAAACTTGTCATACGAACTAATAACACGCAGGCAGGTAAAATAAATTTTTGTAGAGTACCTATATAAGATAAGAGTAAGGCAAACGATGACATTTGGGGATCCAAAAAAATTAAGTTTATTTGAAATCGGCAGTGAAGTACGCCGAAATCGCCATTAAAATACGAGAAATCGGCAGTGAAGTAATCCATTGTTTTACGACTTTTTTGTAGGTGGCGAGGCGACAGATAAACGTCAACAGATTTCAGCATAACCTATAAAAGTTGGTTAAAATGTTGTAAATTCACGATTTCTCGATTTCAAATAACATATAGTGTACACCTCGGCATTGAAGTTCCTTTTTATCACTCATGTGGTTTATTTGCCTTGGCCCTACGGGCCTTGGCAACTAAATCCACATTCGTGATAAAAAAGTTAAACTTCAGTGCCTTGGTATACAAACTACTATTGTCGGAAATGCCATAGCTAACTACGTTACTTTGTTATTAATTATAGTTCTCATTTTATGAAATGCATTGATACAACACATAAGCAAAATGTATACAATTTAAGTTATATACAATAATCTATTAGGCATTTTATATTATATATTCAAATTTAAACTACAGTTACGACTTTTGTTGGAACCTTTACATTAATTATAATATTCCACTAAATACGTAAGTAGTAAGCCACCATTTGCTTCCATCTAGTTGTAATACCACCTACAAATAATAAAACAGTGAATATTAAAAACCTACGGTTGTTCTAATATTTTATTAAACTAACACGAAAACTAAAGCTTTAGAAACTAAACGATTGTCCTGATTTGACAATGTTACACCTGCCGTAAAAAAATCGTGGCTACACAAAAGTCCATACTCCTTATTTTCAATTTCATCTAAAGCATGCAGTCTTTTTCGAAAATTCTGTTATACTTTGATATTGTCATCTTTAATAAAGTAAAGACATCTGTTAAAATGCCAGGTTGAAAATTTAAATGCTGTAAATGGAAATTTAATGTGAGTATAGCTGGAAATAGGAGTCCTGTTTTTCTAAATTTATTATACCCACTTTGTCCACATAAAACTCTGAGCCTTAATGACTTTTCTAAGCTTTGATTGGAGCATTTGTTACACATATTATGGTAGTTGTTAATGTTTGAATTTGATCATTGGTAAAAGTCTTCTTTAATTTTTGTTTAAACCAATGATTCTTTCTTTTTGTCTCCCAAAGAAGACAGCTTAATTTTCTGTTATTTAGTCGCAATTGAATGTGTCATACTATCAGAGAGACATAAATTTTTTTGTAATCAAAATCACATAGAGGCGAAATTTTATCGTTAACTTCATGAATTGTAATTTTACCCAACATGATTGTTGGTATAGCTGTTGTTTCATATTTTTGTTCCATTTTCGCTAATCTCTCACTGATCATTGTCGAAATGCTTTTCACAGATTCTTAGTGTTTTGTAACTGCTGATCTTGCTTAGCCAAATTCTGTTCCTCACATCATCCTTTGGAACACTAGCTAAGTAAACACCATTTTCAGAGCGGTTCTTGTAACCGTGGACCAGTCACGCTAAAACGAAATTATTGAAAACAGGTCAAGAGAAAAAGAAAATTGAAAAATTACATGACATACAAATTATGTGCGAAAAAAACTTACATTTCGCCACTTATTTTACAAATTGATTAGGAACTGCGTGTTTTTGCTAACTTTGACAAGTTTAATGTCAGTTGAATGTCACCAATTACAAACAATCAAAAACATGTCGACTACTTCTAAATCGCGTCTAGATATATTGTACATGCATAGGGATCCAACCAATCCAATACTATTCCTGCATTTGCCATACTATATATCTACTTATTATATAGGTACCTACTCTAAATTTTTGTAGAGTCCCTGTATATAGGTTACTATATACAGGATCTCTAAATTTTTGTAGAGTACCTGTATACCGATGGGGCCACAATTATACCGATTTGGCCACAATTATACGGATGGAGCCATAATTATATATAACAGCAATGAGATAACATGAATAACAAAATAAAATGCTTGAGTAAGAAAGAGATGGCCATACGCAAAAATTATTTTAGTAGGCATGTTTGGTTAACAAATGTCATAATTAAATTAAGCGTCAAGCCTTCTCGAATATTTGCTACTATGAAAAAATATTTTTAGGAGAAAAATATAGTCAAAACAAACGACATATTGTCGTGAAATATAGTTTAATAAAAATATTGATATGAAACTTTTAAACAAGACGTTTCGCCATTTTTGATGGCTTCATCAGTAATATTATGAAGTGTAACTAATTAATATTTAATACATTCTGAAAGAAAAACAATAGGATTAGCGAACAATACATTTTGTCCTCAAGTATGTGTACTTACATGATTAATATGGTTTATTTTTCACGACATTTTTCAAAGTATGTTGGTTAATTAATAAAACACAGTCATTAAGTGCAATCAATATTAATTTTTAATTAATAGCAAGACACGTAATACGAGCTCTTAAGCAGGCAAAGTTCAAAATTTTACAGATAAAGGAAGCTTGCAAGGTTGTTCACATATTTATGTTATCAATGCATGCGCAAAGGTAGAAATTCGGATAATACAGGTGACTTGGGCAGAGACGTATTAGGTTAAAATTTGATTTACTTGAAAATTAGTTTTAAATTTAATAACAATGAATATGAAAGAAAAATATTAAATTTGATTAAGACAAAATGTTATTTAAACAAATTATGATATATAGAACTGAGGTTATCAATATCAGTTCTATAATTTATAGCATTGGGGCTTTTTTGTATTTCGATCATTTCCAGTCCTATAGGACTGAAAATATTATGCAATCAAATCTGGTGTATCAAATTGACTGTAATAACTGCAACTCATTGTACATAGGAGAAACAAAACAGCTATTAAAACATAGAATTAATCAACATAAATACTCAGTTAAAATTAATAATTTATCTCCTTCTACTCAAAAAACAGCACTGACAGACCACGCCAATAATTCGCTACATAAATTCAAATTTAATACTCCTAAGATCTTACATAAAGAGACTAATTTAAAAAAACGTCTATGCATTGGTATCAGCATGAAGGTTAAGAATTGAAACTAAGCTTATACGAGTATGAAATTGTTTGGCGTATTTGTGACGTACGATATGGGCAAGTTATGAGCAAGTATTTGGTTACACCCTGTATTATATTTCCTAACCATTAAGAGTAAGGAATAAAAACATTGTTTTTATTTGCTTGCTTTTTGTTTTCTATAAACATTCTGTATTTCTAATTGAAGAAAACCTTTTTTACTCACGAAAGATCTCAGGGTTTGTATAAATTTAAAGGTGCTCACCCTAAGTGAAAGTGATATCTTTGCGAACATGTTGCACTACTCGCTACTTACAAGCAACATTATTTGCGCCTTTCGAATAGGCAGCCTCTATATTAGAAAAATAGTGTATTGGGTTCCATAATAAGAAATTTTGATTAAAATTGAGGATCATCATATTAAAATTCAGATAAACAATAGTAATGGCAAACGAACGACACGATAGAACCAATCGAAGACAGTAGCCACGTAATACGTACGCACCAAATCTACAGTAAACGTTTAGTAACGTAGTAGCAAATTTCTATGAATTTTCTATTATTTTTGAAGAAAGTTTGCAGTAATTGGTGAATACCTAGAAAATTTACAAGAAATAAACAGCAACTTTTAGTAAGTTTGCGGTTAATGATCAATGAGTTTGCAGCAAAATTTTCATAATTCTTGCAATAATTTACAACTCTTCTAGTACACTTTCGGCAATTTTGCAATCAATTTTATAGCCACTTTGCTACTATTTTTTTAGAAATTTTACAGTACAAATTTTGCAGATAAGTTTTTGTTAACAATTTCTGTTAAATTTACAATACATTCGTGCTAAATTTACAACAAATTTAAAGCATATTTTCAGCACGTTTAAAGAAACCTTTTATCAAAATTGGTCTTGATGTGCAACAAAATGTCATCAATTTCTTTGCAATACATATACAGTAAATATTTAGTAAATTTTCAGCAAATTTGTAGGGAGTGTAAAGTACTCAGCAACAATTTGTAGAAATATATATTGTTATATTATTATACATTTAAGGGTACCGCAAGGTTTTCAAACCCACGATCGATAGAAAGATCGATATTTTAGTTCCGCTTGTCGTCGCGACTTGCAAATGCGCGACATTTTCCACTTGCACTCTTTGTGGTTGAGAGTTGGGCGGATTGTTTCGTTATTTTCAACATTTCAGAAAGATTACAAAGAAACAACGGTCAGCCACAGAGAGGGACGTACGAACGCGGCGCTCTTGCCTTATATGTTCTTTCAATGGAGTTATTTTATGCTATATTGTCATTTCTAATTGTTCTTAATCGGAGTGATAATATAAACTTCAATCTGGCAAGCTGGACGTCAATATACGATTGTAGTCGGATTTTTCGCACACGCAAAACAATACATTTTCGGCCTGCCGCGAACCCCAAATTGAAATATTCGAGTTTCTGCCCCCCCCCCCCCCCAACAAGAGCTTGGAAGTGCCTCTGGAGCCTCTGGTCCGAATATTCGAGTTTTGTAACCCCAACGAACATTTTGAAGAGTGTTTCATGCCCCAGGCCTAAAGTTTTTAAACTATGTAGACCTATATTATACGTTATTCCGTAATTTAGTAATCATCTAAACAAATAACTCGACAATATTATAAAATGTTATACATCTGATATACCAGTTAGGAATGCTCACTGGTAGAACGGTTTATTTACATGTTGTGAAAAACTGAAAATACATTTTTGATAAAATTATTGTTTTTCTGTTTCCTGGTATCTCAAAGAAAGTATACAAAATACTTTTAAATTGTTTTCCTTTAAACTAATTTTGCCCGTTAAAGGGCACATTCGCGGGAACTTAATAATTTATCCATTTAGAGCGGCCTTCACCTGGAGTTAAGGGCGCGCCAAGGCAGTTCATATTCACGAAACATCCATAAGTGCGTAATTCAACACAACATATACCTGGAGATCAGAACACGTTATCCCAGCCAATTTAAAGTTTCAAGAGCTCCGTAGTTTGGCTGAGACGTAGCTAGAACATTCCTACATAATCTGCAATTTTACCAGATCAAAAATTAACCCACCCCGAGTGACAACACAAGTTTACACGACCTCGGCACGCGCGGTCCATCCGTTATCAACCACAGATAACCTTTTATAACCCACTATTATCGCCAAGTCACATTCCGCGGTCGCGCACGTGGGAAACAAGAGAAAGTCCATCAAGGTGGTATTTGAAAATTTATTTGTTTTCATTAAATAAAGTAACTGATAACATCGTGCCTTCATTGCACTTTTGCTAACATTTGTTTACATCCACAGTTCTACCAACGTCCGCCGAAATACTCTAGGAATGCCAGTGACCGCCGTCCAAGTTTGAGCCAAAGCCCGCTCCTGCCAGTTGAGTGGTCTAACCACAAGGCGAAAATAATTCAATATTAATTTTGTACATATCATTCTAAATATTTTACATACTGTTGTATTTTTATCTTTATTACTTGAATTGTAAATAGTGATGAATAAATGTAATTTATGTTATTTAGTATTCTTTGAATCAGTCAAAGTGAATTTATGTCGAACCTGGATCCATTAAGAGTTACCCACTTATTTGGGGAAAAGTTAATTAATGTTATTATTAAATAAATATACCAGAAAGCCTTACACTGTGGAGTTCTATACATGATCCATATCTGTACTGTGACTGGGACAGTTTTTTTAAAATGTAGTTTGGGTTAAATATTGAACAATTTCTCCATGGATTTCATGCTATTATGATAAGGCACATATTTCATTTACTTGTCAAAATTTAAAAGTAATAATTATGTAGATTTACCTACGTCTGCTTTGATAAAAACCTAGTATCAAATTCATTTGAGTTAGTTAGTGAACACCATTATCTAGCTCACCTAGGTAATGAAATCAGATTAATTTACGTTACGTAATGAAACTTATTACGTAACTCAAATTTCATTACCTAACTGAAATAGTGTTAATGAATGACATTTGCCTACTAAAATAGTTTTGAAAATGACAGATTTGATATTTATCTTAATGCACTTCTCTCAATTTTGGGCAGTTGTAGATAAATATAATATATGCGTCATTAATATACTTGTGTGCTTACATAACTCGTGCTACGCACTCGTTTGTAACTTACACAGAGGTATATTAATAAGAATAACGTCTTTATTTTGCCATCAAGAGCCAACAAAATTAATCACAATATTTTACAATAAATTAAACTTACATCGAAATGATGCTCTTATCACACTTGTATAGTAAATAACTATTTTCGAACAAATTCATGGATATATTGTTCATTTTTAACCCAAACTACATTAAAAAAAAACTGTCACAGATTTATTTGAACACCACTGTGCATGCTCATTAACTGGATGATTTTATTATTCTGTTCTAGTATTTGAGGTAGCCAATGTTCTTTGTAAACCAATAGGCTTTAAATAAATATATACATAATACATACATACATAAATGAAAACATAAAAATGGCCATGATCAGCTTTAAACCAATTGTTCTCAATATCACTTCGAGTATTCAGCTTTACAAATGACAATACTTTACTTTTGCCACACACTTGCTAAACCACACTGGGTATGCATTTGCAAATTTTACAGTTCAGAGCCGTAGAGACATTAACATTTCACTTACCGATAAACTTTAGGACAACTCACTGCGGATTTTAAAAACAACACGGCGAGTGAAATCCGATTGTTTCGGGTTCTGAACCACAAAATACTGGTCCCCTGTCGTAATCACCACGGGAAAGTTAGATTTGGACAGCGGGAATGTAACAACTATTAAACTGGTGAAAATTGATTAAAGATTAAGAAGGGATGTGCAAAGCTGGTGGTACTAAATGTTTGGAAAAACGGATCCTTAGACTTGCTGTGGCACAAAGTCCACCAACCATAACCTAAGGCGATTGCCGTATAAGTCGGGCATTTCGCATATACCGAAAGCATTTTTTTAAAATTCATTTAGGTTCGGTTTTTAAAGCAAAATTTTATAACTGGAAAGATTTGTAGTATATGAAACCATGTTTTAAGATTTTTTGTTTTAACTTTTCCTGTACTTTTACGGTTGCTTTAAAAAGCTACTGTGTTAAGTATGCAATGGAGTTACGTAAAAATGTAAATTAAATGAATACTGATTTGAACCAAATATATTTCGAAAACCGGCTCACAATAATCAAAACAATCTTTTACATCATCCACTGCCTAGATCCGGTAAAACGTTTTCTTAATATTTCTGGAGAACCAGTTTTAATGCAAATCGATAGAAGTCTTCAGTGATTCGTGTTTTGTAACCTTCAACTTCTCAAGTGAAGGTGATGGATCTTTGAGAACATGCTGCACTACTTACTACAGACAGCACTATTTGCGCCTCACGAATATGCAGCCGCCATATTAGAAAAGTAGTGCATTTGGTTATATAATAGCATATTTTGATTAAAATTGAAGATCATTATATTAAAACTCAGATAAATAACAGCAATGGTAACAGAATGACACGATAGAAACCATCGAAGACAGAAGAAACATAAGACGTGAGCACCAAATCTGCAGCAAATGTTTAGTAACTTAGTGGCAAATTTCTACGAATATTCTATTATTTTTGAAAAAGTTTGCAGAAATTAGTGAATATCTGGAAAATTTGCAACAGGATTGCAGAAACTTTTTAGCAAATTTGCAGTTAATGAGCAATGGGTCTATAGCAAATTTTCATGATGTTTGCAATAATTTACGACTCTTCTGGTACACTTTCCGGAATTGTGCAGTAAATTTTATAGCCAATCATTATTTTAGAAATTTTACACTGCAAAATTTTCTGATCAGTTTTTGTTAACGATTTCTATTAAATTTACGATACATTCGTGCTGTATTTACAACAAATTTGAAGCATATTTTTAGCACGTTTGAAAAAAACTTTTTAGACAATAATTTGGGCCTGTCTAAAAACCTATTTAACCCCCATCACATATACTGAGTAATTTTATTTATTTAGAAAATGGCGTTTTCGAAATTGTCAAAATCCAAAAAGTGCTATTTCTCGGAAATTAAGTAAGATTTTTTAGGGTGTGTCACAAGACTCTCAAGGCCAGAAAACACCTATTTTAATTTTTTAATTTCAGATATACCAGGACTTAATTTTAAAATCAATTTTATGGTTGAAGACTTAGGATTTATAATTGGAAAAAATTATACACAATGCGGCAGGCTACTAGGATCATTGCAAAAGCAAGGAGAATATGTACAATCAATGTAAGATAGCGGTAGGTCGTTAGGATCATTATAAATTCAAGGTATATATTCGACTTTTAAAATTTTTAAATACAATTACGGCCACATGTCAAGTCCTCTTCCTTTGCTATGGTCCTAGTGGCCTGCCGCAATCTGTATAAAATGTTAATTACTCCTTTTTTATTATTTACCGAAAAGTAATATGTTCGCATTATTTTTACGTTTTTGATGAAGTTTACATGTTCTAAAAAATCTCTTCATTTAGACCACTGTAAAAGAACATTTACATAATTTTTGTAACAGTAATTCATTAACAGGGCTAGAATATTTTTTAGAAGCCACCTAAATAGGTATTAATTATTATTGAAAAATATTTCTCACAAATAGCACCTTGCATCAAAAACGTAAAAATTATTCCAACATATAACTCTTCGGTAAATAATAAAAAATGTAAGGAATTAATTAACATTTTATATTATTTTTTCCAGTTATAAATCTTTAAAATATCCAACTGAAAAAAATAAATTTTAAACCTAAGTCTTTTTATGTGAAATTTTGAAAAATATTTAGAAAATTGAAAAATTAAAATAGGTGTTTTCCGGCCCTGAGATTGTTCAGTTACCTAAAACTAACACACGCTAAAAGATCTCGTTGAAATCTTACTTAAATTCCGAACAATAGCACACATATGATGCCGACTTTTTAGCGGTCACTGCATATTGCTATATTATTTTTAATTTTAAAGGTACTGTAACGCTAGCGTCTGTAGCAAATTGTAATTATACATCACTTAATCGGACGTTACATCTAACCAGCGCTCGAACTGATGATAACAAATCACGCACCCGCAATGCGCAAAGACACGAAGAAGTAATCACAAAACCGATCTACATATACGAGAAGGAATTATGCCGCCGTCTTCCCTACATGTACAACAAGGACGTCTAAATTATGAATGGGAAAATACCAGCTTGCAAATACGTTGTGCCTGACTCAGTTTTCGATAGACCCAAAAGTGATCCAGAGAACCAGTGCTACTGCGATATGGATTCGGGCGACTGCTCGCAGCAAGGAGTCTTCAATGCAACGCCTCGTGCTTTTAGTAAGCTATTTTTCAGGATGTATAGACTTTTACGTCCTTCTAAACTAGTGAAAAAATACGTGAAAACGTTAATCGCTTTCAGCAGCTACATGTACTTTGCCAGTTACTATCCTACCCTCTTCTTCATTATTCAATAACGATATTGAAGATTCTAAATTTCACATTATCAACTTGCTTAATATAGTTCTATATTGAATTTTGTAATTTACACAAAAGAAATTTTTAATCAGTTTTTGTAATAGCTAAGTTTAGTGTTAGGTATATTCGCAACATCCAAAAAATGATAAAGATAGATAGTCTTCAGTATGGATGCTTGCTGACGGCCTTTGTCACCCTAACAGCACTTGCTATTGTGCTGCGGGGCAGGTGGGCCGAGAGAGCTGAAAGGCTCAGAAGGTTGCAAAGGAATGTTTCAGCACAGTCTGGCAACAGATTAGTCAGCTAATTGTTATTAGTACAGGACTGTAGCAGAGACTTCATGCCAGTTATTGTCTGTTGTACAGTGCAATTATTTTTATAAATCGGGACAGCTGCTTTAATATCGTTTTATTTTTGATATGTTTAAACGTGTGCGTCTTGTTATACATCTGGATAGTTTGGTTACCAGCCGTGGATTGGGCTTTAAATAATACTCAACATATTTCTAATCTAAATGAAAGTGTTCAACACTCTAATGTGAATGGCATGCATATGAAATTGGAACTTTTTGTTATTGCTCTCATGTTCATTTTCGCTTCGTAGCTTGTAGTTCCATGTACAGTAGCCCCTGAAGCTATCCTATTTTGTATAGTTTTCAGTTATAAACATTTTAAATACCATTTAACAGATATTTTATAAAAATAGTACTGTAAGTCAATTATGTTACATAAACTAGTTTTTTAATAAAGGTTTGATCGCATAAATTCGGGGATTACTGTTTATATTTTACATTACCTAGCTAAGTAGATATGCTCAGGGCATTTGTTGTAGAATGTTCTGCACTACGAGAGGTATTTTTTACTTAATGTAGTGAAATTAGTGTGTCAATTGTTAATTTATTTGGATTATCTACTCTAGCAGCAGCAGCTTTGCTGCACGCATCTTGAATCACAGTCTGCGTCCATGCGAAACACTGTAATAAGTAGTATAAGTTAGTTGTAATATTGAAAACTGAAGTAGCTTTACGCTTAAGTATGCTTTCTGTTGTTTTTATAAGCTCAGATCTATCCGCTTGTGCAATATTCAAATCAGCCTTACCTTGTTTTTGTTACTAAAAATAAAATTTTGAAAAAATTGTTTGTTGTTAACATCAGTTTTTACGATGTAGAAGGTTATATAAAAAGCATTGTTTGTAAGTTCTGAAAAAAATGGCAGAATCAAAGAGCAATGTAGAATATAGAAAAGTTGGAATCTTATACAATAGTTTTGGAGAATGAAATGTGATTATACTGGATAGTTCATCTAGAAGGAAACTTTGGGCTGCTTACAATAAAATACTCCTTAAATAAACTAAATATTAGGTACTTGTCACAATTGCCAAAACAAAAATAAAGGTATTAGGAATACAGTTCTAATATTAATATCGGCGTGAACAGCTACTAATCTGCATTAATGTGTATTTATGACTACTTTGGCTTTTGTTAATGTCAAAATGTATTATACACTTTTAGGACATTTAGGAAAACAATTTTGAATGATTAAAGACCTTGGGACAGTGTTTTGCAAAAAAATCTAATATAAAAAGTAATACACCATCAACATACGCTTCATTAGTAAGCAACAAATTCCGCATCAGTAATTAACACATTTCAAAATAGTTTTGCAAGGACTCAACTGCAGACATAAGCGGAAAGGCAAAACTCAAACAATGAAAACATTGAATAATAATGTAAACAGGAAATAGCCGACAATGTACCAAATGTCAACCTTCTGGCTATCCAAAAAATTACTGCTGCAAACATTCTAGGGCTATTAAACGCGCAAGTGACTGCCTTTTTATATATTGTTATGGTCTTGGTACAGGGGTTTAAAATCAGATTAATAAGGTTAAAAGAATACAGTATTAAAAATTACAAAGATGAATTTAAGTGAATGAACTTAAGGATATCAAAATTATTAAAATGTATTTGGTAAAGAAAGGAAATAGAATTTAAAATTCAATTGAATGAGCTACATAAGAAACAGTAGGATTTTAACATAATTTAATTTATATGAAATGAAAAGGGGAATTAATGGCAAATACTTTTTCGAGATATACCATTTAACATATTGGGTATTAGACAAATATAATAAAGTTCTATAGTGTGTTGGACTATGAAATATATGTTAAATTAAATCACTAAGGAGATGTTTATTTATAAGTAAGTAAAAATAATTTAGGAAAAAAAAACATGTAATACAGTTTGTAAGCAGTTAAAATTACGAAAATAAGCCCTTTATAAAAGTTTTAAAAAGCTATTTGGTGTATAAAAGGGTTGTACATTAAAAAGTGGCGTGGTGTAAATTAAACTTCAAAAGATTAAAAGATGTGAAGAAGAAGAGAATTAAAATAAATGGATGTGGTTAGAACGCCTAACTAATACAGTTGTGGTCTACAAAAGCAAATTTCTTGAAGGGGATGCTGAACTGAGTTTATTGTCAAATCATCTGAACTGGATAACAAGGAATGCAAGGAATTAGCAGAGTGGGCGTTTTATGGGGTGGATAGGAAGTTTTCATCTAAAGGAGTTCTGATTCGACAAGTTTGTCATTGAAGTGACATATTATAACTTGCATCTAGTCGAGGTTCGTGATACCAGGTCGTCGGAGGCTTGAAGATGTTGGTAGGATGACGTGGATGCTGTTTGCTGCTGGCATTGCTGCTAGAAAGAGTTGTAAGGTGTCTTGTCGTGTTTTGGCCAGCTAGTTTTTTTTGCCGGAGTTCGTGCAGGCATTGCGCATTGGTTTGGAAGTTGGGAGATCTTCGTGAGGTTGCTGGATACGTTAGGCTTGGTAGAGAAGAGTGTCGAGTCCCATAATAAGTGACAGAATACAGGTATTTAAATAAAAACTGAAAGAAAATATAGAAAGAGTGAAGTGAGGTAATTTTAATTAAGGGAGTACTTACCATTTAATATTGCTGAATGACAAAAATGTAACGAGAAAGTATTTGCAACTAATTTTGCACTAAAATAATTTTAAGTGACAGGTGACAGACGTACCAGTTGTCATAAAATAAGAAAATCAAATTTCAGAATAGAAGCAGCTAGATTATAAAGAATCCGACCTGTGTTTCAGTCAAGTGTTCTTCTACTGGAGATAGCCATTTAATAATCTTGACAATCCATAATTATAAAAGGGTAAATGAGTTAATTAAAATTCAATTTTTAAAAGAATTGATTAAGAGTAAACAAAAGTAAATTTTAAGTCAATTGTAGCATAACATAGACGTTACAACGTGGAGGAGCCACAATAATATTTATAGGTTGCTCCAAAGGTGGTAATTTCGAAACTGTGTAGTGAGTGGAAGTAATTGAACAGAGATAGCGAAAAAGGCGACACCAAAACATGACGTAAAGATTGTACTTGGCGACTTCAACAGGAAAGTGTTTCGGTCAAAAAAATAACACTAAGGCTAATATGAACGTTAGCTTCAGTAAAGCGCATAGTCTTATTCTAGCGTTTCTTCCACTTCTTCAAGCAATTTTTGTATTCAGCTGTTTGAAAATCCTTCAGCTTCTCGCATTTTCATTGATCCGTTCCACATAGATAGCAAGGAGCCATATAAGGGCTGAGGGCGTGATTAATGAGATGTAATGCCAATAAATTATGAATAACATTGGATTAATGTGCGAGTGCGTTGTCTTGGTGAAGTTGCCTGTCATCGCTTTCCCAGAGACGAGGCTGCTTTCTCCTCGATTCATATCTTTAATCTTTTCAAAATTTCCATGTCGTAAGTCATGTTCACCGTCTAACCTTATAGGGTATTCAATCTAAGTAGAGGTTCAAACAAATTCCACTTACCGTTTACGAGTTCTGTCTCACACTAGCCTAATCTAAAAACCGCAGGCATTAGTAGCTTACAAAAAAAATATTAGAAGTAAAATTTAAATACCAAGTCTTCAAAAAAACAACAGCCAAGAGCGAATAGGAATTCGTGCAGATACCATTATGAAAGTGAGATAACAACGGTTGACACAAAACACATATTAAAAGAAATTACATATATCCATAGCCAAAAGGATTACATCAAAAGGCCTCATTATATTTGAACAATCCTGAATTTTAAGTTATTAATATATTGTTATTATAAAAACAGTTGGGCTATTGTGTTGTATTTTTAAGTTATTATTCATTGATTAATGACTCTATCTCATGGGTTGGGTTGTTACATATAATTTATTATTCGAAATATATAAAATTATTTTTTAATATACTGGCTTTTACATAAATGTTATGATTTAATTAAATTGCGCTGGTTTCTACGCCGCCCATTTAACTAATGCCATTTTTGAGATTATGGGGAAGAATATACTAAAAGTCAACGTATAGTGACCTAACCTGCGTATAACGCAGAAATAAATCGGAGTAGACCTAAATTTAAACAATTACGTCTGATATTACGTATTGATGCGTTGCCTAGGTGATATAAAGTAATAAACAAAGAAGCAATAAAACACAGTACCTAGTCTTCTCCACGTACATTTATTAAAAAGGTGACATGTTTCGAAATCAGACCGGTTTCATCTTCAGGCCAAAATAATCATCTACAGAGGCATATAGTTAACAATAGTGTACAATGTAAAGAAATTCACTTACTGGTAATAAAACCACGTGTTCCATTTTTAGGTTAAAAATAAATTGAGGTTAGGTTGAAACGCTGAAGGCGAGGTAGCAATAAAATTCACAAAGAACACCACATTGGAGAAGAAAAAATTAAAATTAAAACAAGTAAAATAGATACTAACTCTGAAGGAGTTGGCACTGAGAATGAGTTTTTAATACAGAAGTAACTAATACAACGTGAAAAAGTCCCTAGATTCAATGACACTTAAAATACCAGAGAGGGTCAGAAATAAAAGAACAAAGTGAAAACCAATAAAAGCAAGAAATCAGCCAAAGACAAAAGAACTATTTAATATTCAGGAAAATGTAATTGGTATCAAAATCTGTGACGTCATTGAGTGTGAATTCATTATTATTCGACATAATTTCAAAAATTTCGAGTAAATTCAACAACCTACCTTTGTTAGCTATATGTAAAATATATTTTAAAATATTTATTAGGATCAAAGTTGTGGTTATGTTCCAAACTGTGATTAGCAAAAGATGATTCATTAGGTTGGTCGATATTAAAATTGTTGTTTTTAATGCAAGCGGAATGTAGTAAACAATGCCACTAAAACAAAACATGTACAATGGTCGCCGCCGGAAAACCACTGAATTTATTTTAGGATAACGTGCGTCTGACCTTAATTCTATATTTCTAGGACGGATGTTTGGGCCTTTATCGGGCCATCAACAATTACCCCCATAACTCGCCGATGTAATGCCCGTCGCTTGATCGCTGCTTCCGGCTTCAATCGCAGCTCCTGTGGCCACAGCTAGAGTTCCACTGCGATGCACAATGGTTGTTGCCTACCCTGTGCTTCAAGGTCTCCGCTTGTTATTTGGACCACGAACAAACCACCGCCAAAAAACGCCCCAGAGCAGAAACACAGCTGAACACTTTTTATCATCTGCAGAGGCAGTAGGAAATAATGCAAAACATCTGCAGCCAATCTAACAACACTGCACTAATGTTAAAATACTTCGAAAATGGTAAAAAATGGTGTTCATTATTTTAATTTGCTTTTTGTGGGGAGCCGAAATACACACCAGTTTGGCTTCTGGCCCCCAATTGTTCTTAGATTGTGTTTTACCGATATTATTTTATAGTCAAGGTTTGCTATAATTACAGTTTAATTTTTAAGTCAAGGCCAATGCTAGTTCTACAGTTTCAAATTAAATTTATTTCAAGGCGAATGCTATTTGATTACAGTTTTAAATTCAAATTATCACATTAATGAAATAATTTTAACAATATTTGGAATGCTTGAATTATATTAATTTCTATCATAATTGTATGTTAGCTTAAATTACGATCATTGCAATATATATAAAAATATGGACGAAGTTCTCATATTCAAATTGAACCCAGGCAGTTATTATCAACAACTATAAAAACTTTCCGCGTACGTGAAATTTTAAAATGTATGTTGTTTACATTAACAGGAGATTTGATTATGAGAATCTATTGAATACTTTTAATTTAACAACTTGCGAATTTAGGAGAATTTCTATGTCTTGAACCAGTAGTAGGCAATGCAAAACTTTTTACTTGAAAGCGAGTCATACGAACCTCTTGTTTAAATCCCCTGTTTACTCAATGCGTCATAACTATAATGTTATTTCAAATTATGTCGATATTAATAGAGATAATTTAAAAAAGGTTATAGATGCGGCTTGTAATTCCTTTTTGAGGTAGTATCAACCCACACCTATTAATATTGTATTTATATTTTTTCGTCATCTAACTCTTCAATATTTTTTGCTTGTGGCTTTTGTTTTGTATGTTATTTACTTATATATCTATATGTAAAAAAATGTCCTCCAATAGGCGGTGCTGTTGGACAATGAATTACATTATTGTTTAATTACATAATATTATCGCGTTGTCAAAAAAAAAACAAAAGCCGTCGCTAAATTAAATGAAAAAATTAAAGAAATTTTAACGAGCAATTGCTGGGACCGTGTTTAGTTCGACATTGCTACAAACGAGCGAGTGCCTTCTCTGAATTCTGAGTGCATGATAATGTATATGGAGAAGGTATGGAACTTATAGCGAGTCTTATTGCTGTGGTATAACGACGCTATGCGAAGATCCGACGGTAAAACAAAGAAAATCTGATCCTACGTTATCCAAGAGCTGCAGGTCGGGCAGCGGTGCCGCGGCTTTAGATACATCTTGAGGCAGGCAGTTTCTCTAGGTCCATCAGATATATGCACAAGACTCAGTAGGTTACACAGATAACGGATTGATCGCTGAAGAAGACACGAAGCCGGGAGAACCCATAAAGACCTACAAACTTTCCTGCCAAGCCACGTGAAGGATAATATAGCAACACATACCTAGAAGTGATGATCAGCCAGTATAGAAATACGAGCTAACTGCGCAAAATCAGCAAGCCTCCCAAAAAGAGTGATGATTCACTCCTAGATTAACGTAAATACCCCATAATAGTTGCTCCACAAAAAAGCATAACGACTGCTTTGGGGAGAAAAATTTTTTTTTGAGCCCCAGGATCTCAGTTTCTAAAACACACCAGAAAACAAGTCTTAAAAGAGCCTGCGCTATCAAATTAGGCGCGCTTGGCATGAAAAATCCACCACAGGCAATTATACGAAAGCTTTACTATTGAGTAAAGATAAAAGAACAATTTTGACCGTTACAACGTCTGAAAATTTTCCAAAGAATATTGTAACGGGCTACTTCTTGTCACCTTAGTATTTAATAATCACCTTGCGAGATTTGAGACAAATTGTATTTCTTACATTGTAATAATTAGATTAAGGCTAATTATGTATTTAAAGCATGCATCGAGTGTTTCGCGCGCCAGGTCATGCGGTATCAATGATGCAGTCGTTGCGGTTACTAAGAGAACCAAAGCAAGTTGTGCCCAAACGGAAGCGTGTGAGTAGTTGCTTGCCAATAGACGACCGGTACATTCGTCCAAACAAAAGGGACGCCAAGCGAAGCAAAGTGAGATTGAAAGTGTATGTGTGAACCTGCGTTAAGAAGGTAAGTGCCAGCTTGAGAAAACATCCCCGAGATACGGCAGTTCATAGCAAGAAGCTGCCATTCAACCCGCCACTCAAGCTTCAAGGAAACTTTGCCAAAGCACGAACTCTTTGTGAAGAGCTTCCGAAGCCACGGAGCTGACCTCTTCGTTATCTTGCAACGAGGTAAAGGCAAGCTTAATTATTATAGATAAAACCCACGCTTGAATGCATCATCGAGGAAACTGGGGACAGAATAATAACAGCGACTCATAAAACGGAATTGCAAAAAAATGCGCAATAGCTTCAACGAGCAATCACGCGCCCCAAAGCAACGAGTGCGTACCTGATGAATCAGCTCGTCAGCATAAAGCTCTTGCATCATCCTGTTGATACATCGCGTCAGCTGATTTGAAGCGGTTGAAGGCAGAGCCGCACTAAGTGAATTTATGTGCGGAATTGAAACATTGTTAGCACTATAGGTTTATTGCCTTAGCGTTGCGCAATCACAATCATACTTCCACTTAAGGAATGTATTCAAGCATGTAGATTCAGAATTAAGCTCGTGGGCATTTCTATATTACCATTGTGTATGCTTTTTGTGTATTTTCATGCATGTATGTTTTTTCTAGAGGATATGTATTTTCATGTAAACTGTTTGCTTTTTTGTCTAGCAGGATTTGCATGTATGATTACATAATTATAGGTAATAACAAGCAAGCCGGAATGAGCTATATTGATATACCCTTAGCCACACTGAGGTAAGAGCGGGTCTGGCGTTTCTACGACTGGGTTAACTAGTAGACAAAGGGCAATCTAAATGCATAGTAAAGTAGACTATAGGACTAAATAAAAGTACCATTACAATATGGGTTGCCATATGATCTATAATCATAAAGTTCTGTGTATTAAAAGCAATTGTAAGTTACTTGTTTTTTATTACTTTTGTTGGTAATAATTATTTTCCAAGGGCACTGCTTCAAAGCAGCAACTGGTAGTTGTAACAGAAAACAAATTTTCAAATCGTAAGATATAACACATCTGTGTTTTGGTATCGCGTTAAGGTATAACCAACATTGTCCCGGTGTCTTCTACATCTTCTACTAGTAAACTACATAATTCTATACGTTCACATTCACTATTTAGCCTAGTCAGTACCACTTTCATTAATAAATACGTGTCGTCTGGAGCCTCATTCAAAAACTTTGTGATGTTTTTCATCGTCAAAACCTTTGATTTTTCGATTTATACATTTTGACGTTTCAGAAGAGCGAACAGCTTCTTGTATTGTGAAATATTCATATTTTCATTGATTTGTATCGTGTGCTGTTCAGCATAGAATATGTAGACCATAAGCTGGATTCCTGGATTAACAAAACGAATAGTACGAAAAACATCTTTACTAATATCAAATAGCTTACCTTCCCATAAAAATAAGCCAGCATTAAGGTCTCTCCAATCACAAGACATAGCATACACTTTCTCGTATCTTTCCTTATATTATACAGAAAAGAAACTTGACGCTTCTCGGGCAGCATTTAAAATATCTTTCAAGTGGTTTTTCACGCAATTTTCGTAGTTCAGATTTATCATTGCCGAATTCAATTTCCAAAAATGAGTTGTTATGTACAAATATCAGTTATACCGCAATAAATGTAAATACTTGTTTATTATATAAATGAATATAAAAAATCTGGTGTGATACACTCACACAACTTCCTTTTACAGTGATTTTATAATTAGGTAAAAATTTGATTTTTTATTTTTCAGCATTTGTCAAAAATAAAAAAAAAATTGCAAATGGTACAAAAACCGTACAAAATAGAGCAGTAGATCAAGAGACAAATTTTCTCTAGAATTTTAAGCTGAATTCAAAAATGTAATAATATACCGGGTGTTTTACTTAAAATAGGAGTTAATACAAAAAATAGAAAAAAAAAAACAAAAGAAACCCATTTTAGAGGTATTCAACTGGAAAATCACTTATCTCACGTCAATACATATTAAAAATGTAATAAAAATATAAAGTTTGAAGCAAATCGTTAGAACCGTTTTTGAAAAAAACTAAAAAAACTGAAAAATCGCAGGAGTAAACACCTACTTCCGGTTATGCAATTTTCTTCAAAAGCTTGTTGTCGCATTTACATAGTACACAAAACTTATATATGAAGTTTCAACGCCATACCTCTTTTCGTTTTTGAGATATTCTGTTCACAGACAGACAGACACACAGACAGGCACACAGACAGACCAATGAAAAAAAAAGTATTTGGGATCAGGGGACTCTAAAACGTGAAGATCTGTTGAGAACTCAATTTCGAATTTTTGGGGTGAATCCAATACTTCCTTTATTGTAAAAGGAAGTAAAAATAGTATGCACACCGCGTCAGAAAAGTGATTTGACTAGACTCCTATATCATTTAAGTACTCGCCGTTGGGCACTTAGGTGACTTAAGTACGCGATATCGTTTGTACTTAAACTTATCATACTTGTATAGTAAACTTTCACTTCTCTGAACTTGGTACGTGATATGCTGTTTCCTGCCTTGACAAAGATAAAAAAATAAGTATTTTCTATGCTACTCTACTTATAACTGACTACTGTTGCAAAGATCATTATTCTTTGTTTGAATCTTCACTGTATTCGGAGCTGCTTGAACGTGAGTCTCTATGCTGCCCAACTACAAGGCTCCTATAGATGACAACCAATATGAAGTAAGTCCAAATCAGTTGGAGTACAAAGAGCGAGATTAGGAGCCCACTGAAGATATACACAGCTGGATACGTTGCTTCGTGATGCTTGGGTATTAAAAAAAGTATTCTACGAAAAATATATCCTGACAACTACATCAAATGTATGAAACGCTTTACCTGTAGATCATCATAGGAAAAGTGCACAGCCTCGTAATGAACCATACAATTGTAAAAACAAACATCAGAGCAATGGCTATGGTCTGATAACCAGCATACTTGGCCATTTTAGCCAGCTGCAAAATGAAAGACACCAGTCAAGAAAGTAACAGTTATTTACGTACACCCTTACCTCGAGAAATATGTCTGTTATGTCTAACATTACTAGGATTTGACTTCCTATTCTGTGATGATTCGTCACCCATGTCAACCACAGTAGCAAGACGCTGACGACGTGGTGAATGAAGTCCAGCCAGAAGTCCTTGCGCTTCACGTCGAAGAACTGGCTTATGCACAAGGACGAGAAGTGTCCTAGGGATATTATGTACTGCCACCACACTCCATCGGGCATTCCATAATGAGGATAATTATTCCTACAATTAAACTTGTTTTCGTTATACATTTTTGACAAAAATTGGCCTTGTTTTTCATTGTTTTATTTAACCTAGTCTGTTCACACCCTTTGCCCTATATCGCAAACTACTCGAGATATAATAACTTATTTCACAATAAAATTTATTATGTAATTTAATCTGAATTATAGTGCAAACCTTGTAAAATTGTCTTAATTCGTTAGCAGCTTTTGTCACAACTGGTAGATGAGGCACAGAATGCCAGAAACTCACCAGTACTCCGCCACATTCAATACCCAAGATTTATTCCAAAGCATAAACATTTCCAAGACAAAGCTGCAGGTGTAATACAAAAATCGCCAGGCTGATTCACAGAACTTGACCAAAGTGGAGCTCCTATCTTGGGCTTTTCTTAGCCGCAACCAACGCTGCACTTGTACCTCACTCCACCCGAGCTTCTTAGCCAAACCTTGAACCTAAAACACTTAGTGTAAAATAAAAAGTATTTCGAACGTGAATCGTTGACCTGCTTCTGATCGATCGATTTTTTCTGGAGATATGCGTACTCCAATATGGAATTCGCTGGGGCCTTCTTAGTTTCACATCGTCTAACCCCCAAATATACAGCAATGGGTGCAAAGCAGAACCTGGAAAATTAATGCTTATTGTGGTAAGTGGTGGCTACCAGAAAGGTTTACTTTTCTAGCAAATAGCGTAGTATAAATAGGGTAAACGCTGCTGGTATTGCAAAATATAAGTCGGTGTATTCCCTGTACTGAATTCCGTTCCTTAAACCGGGCGCCATATCATCCCATGTGGTGTTAGGGAACAACCATGCATCTTCTCTCCAGAAACCTTCACTAACTGTTATTAGAATATGGTCCATTGTTGCTTCGGAATAGTTTAAGTTGGATGTGTCGGTTTTGAAAGTTTTGTCATTAACCTATAAACAAAAATAATAGCTTCAAGTGATCGAATTTCGTATATTTGTCTGTATTCTTCAACTTATAAGAGTTGAAAATTGTACGCTTTTAAGAGTTATTTTAGTGATAGAGGCCCATAACGATCTTCTTGAGACGGCTGCTGACAAAAGCACATCTTGCTTAATTTAGAGTTCCTTAGGAACTCGAGCCTAATTCGGTTGTGTTGTGAGATTGACATATAATACGTTTGAAATGTTCAACTATCTAAAATTATGTTTTATTTGTAAAAGACATAGCGAAGATGTTCGATTATTATTACACTCAATGCATTAAATAAGTGTAGTGTTTCTTTATCGGTTGCAGTATCGTAGGTAATGGTTGCCATGTAGGATTGTAGGGCAAAGGAATATTACCGTACCCTATCAGCCTACTGTTGTATATGCAAACAAATGCGTAATTTAGTGAAACCAGTAAACTTATACCGTGCGTCCACGAAACTACGCACCATGGTGCTGGAGTGATGTTAGTTTATTTTAAAGATCTACTCTTCCTGTGTTAATTGATAGTTAAAATTGAGCAAGTAACAAATAAAGTGGCTTCAGAAATGATCGACCTTTTTGAATGGTCATGGTTATACAACGTATGAATAATATGTTGGTGGCACTGTAAGTCTATGTCAAATTCGAGGTAATCAGGTTAGGTTTTGCGCCAGTCTGTGTCAAAATTGACGCAAAACCTAACCGGCTAATTTGACAACGAATTTGACACTAGACTTCAAGTTGAATACCACTTAATCGTTTATTGTCATAGAAAAATAAATATAATAGGGTTTATTGTTAAGCTGTTTTCGTAAAAGCAAGAGCTGATCTTTGGGATAAATTAACGTTGTTCTGATTCCATGGTGCGAAACCATGTGGACATACGGTATAATACCAACCGTAGTCTGCGTTGATTAACAAAACTTCGTCTGTATGAAGCCTGGCTGCTAACCGAATGTCGGTAATACGCAAATTGTAGCCACGTCATGAAATTGGCGCTGGGTGACACCATCTGACAGATCACATATTTTACCTTTACGTGATAACCTTTATCTTGCCACAAAAATTTACAATATTTAATGGAAATTCATGATAGAAAAATTTATCCTATCCTTATTTCAACATGAAGGAAGGCAACGAGACATTTTCAAAAATGTTTTAACCAAGCATAAGCTTTTAAATTTGAAATGTCAAATTGTGTGAACTAGCGCCAATGGGCAAAATATGAACTATTGAAATAAATATCAAAACAGCCTAATTGGCAGGCTTTGTATACGTACAACTTCTCAAAGCAGGCGACGATAGCAACATATCAACTGAAACAAAAAATCCTTAGTAATTCCATAAGAGCTTGGTAATAAATGGATAAATTTGCTTTTAGTCAGAAGAGATTGTTACATAGTAATGCCCTCTTTGTCTTTGTTAGGCCGGGTCGGGTCTCTGCTGTATATGTAAGAATCGGTCTAATACATGTTTTATAAATACGTGCTTTACTTTGTATTGTCATATCCCTATTCCTCCGTATGACGTCTCGTAGGCATCCTGATATTTGGTTTGCTTTGTTTATTTCATTTTGTACTATTACATTTTCCGAACTTGATATCGCTACTCCGAGGTAGTTGAAGCACATCATTTGTTCTACAGATTGGTTCAGTTGGATGTCTATTATTAGCTTATATCTGGTGAGTTCTCTGGCAACTGTAAGGTATTTTTTTTATGTATGGAGATTTTCATGTTGTATATTTCTGCAGTTATTTTAAACTTGTGTAACTGTCTTTGTAGGTTACTTTCCTATTCGAGCATTAGGGCGACGTCATCTGCGTAGCACACCGTACTTGTTTTCCTATTTCCCAAACGGTATCCATAGTTCTCGTCTTTTGTTATTGTTAGGTCTATTATTTTATTCATTATTATGCTGAACAATAAGGGACTCAGACTGTGGCCTTGTCTTACTCCGCATGATATAGGTACTTCTTTTGTTAAGTCTTTGTTTTCTTTTATTTTTGTTGTATTGTTAGTGTTGAGCTTATGAATGATCTGTATTATCTTTTCATTACAACTTATATCAAGAGCTATTAAATCATTGTACGAAATCCTTGTAAAGTTTGAGTTAGGTGTTTTTTCGAGTATGGCAAGCCTTTATATACTATTTATTAGTATGGCAACTATATTAATTTACTAAATTTGTTGTTAATTCAATAAAAAAGCCTATGCCATACTTGCCGCTATCACAAATTTTGGTCAAAAAATCATACATGTTTGTACCAGTATGGCTACCCACATAACCATCCGAGCGGTATGGCAATTATATTTTTGGATAATTGGCTTTTAAATGAAGTAGTAAACAAAAATTGAAGCTCGCCGCTATTATTATTTTTGCAACGAAAAATTACCAGTTTGACCTAGTATGGCGCCCCCTATACCCTTCGTATCAGTATGGCACATACTTTCAACTTACAACAACAATTAGCCTTGCGGCTTTAAAAAAATATATTTAATTTTAATAACAATTTTCAAAAACCGCCGTTAATATTGGTAACTCCAGTTCGGCTGCCATACTTGCGTTTTTGCAACTTACTTGGCTAATATAAAAATGTTTATTCACAATCACATTGTAATGTGTCAATTTCATGACATGACAACAGCTGGGAACTAGATGATTACTTGAAACTAGCCAGGAAATTATTACATACCCCGAAAAATATTACATACCTGAAGAGTGGGGTGTTTCCATGGTAACAAAACATTGAGTGGGTTGTTTTCATGGTAACAAAAATATTAGCTACATCAAGATATCTATTATTCAGAATTCAATATGTAGTTATTTTTAAAATTGGATGATTGCAAATAAAATAGTATACATACCACGGTGGAAAGTTTCATCCCTGTCTCGAGATAAAGTTAACCTCGACGCTACGCGTCTCGGTAAACTACCTAATCTCTCGACAGTAATGAAACACTTCCCACCTCGGTATGTAATATACTATTACTACCTACCGAGCTTGCTGCTATGACTAGTAATTTAGGTGTTATGGGCTCTTGATCTATAAGTTAAATAAATAATACACAAGAAACTATACATATGGTTTGCGATAAGCAATCAAACCTCCAGATAGCTATAGTGGGACACAGGCGTGGTTATATTCTGAAAACGCGGGTGTTTCTGTCTAAACCAATTCAAAAGGCAGGTCGAAAGTAGATAATTATTATTTTTCGACCGCTACTAGATTAGATGATTGCCATTCCTTAATCCAGAAGGAAACAATCTCGACAAAGAGAGAATTAAAGTTGATAAAGCTGCAGACCTACCTCGGCATCCACCAGTTAACTTTTAATCGCCCATAAGATCACCTGCAGCAGTAGCACAGAGTAGAGTCAAACACAATCTATAAACAAAACACTCGAATAATACACTTATATACTGATAATAACTGATTTATTCTTATAATTTATACTATATCAAATTGAATTTATCTATGTTTGTTTGTCAATTATCCGGGCCATTCCCAGACGACGAAGATACTTGCCATTTTATGGTTATAGGCTTTAGGGTCGCGACGAAAACGGCGATATTTGCAACTCGAAATTTCGATCAATAGCACGTCTGAGTGCGTCGTATCGGACTAATTTTGTAAACTGCATACATACAAATGTAAAAGGTAGGATAAGGAAAAGATTAAAAGCCTTTTAGCAGAGGTCAAGTGCGAGTGCTAAAACACCGATAAGCGCTGCATGCAACGTGTAGGGAATGAACCAAATTAGACAACAAGAATTCCGAATGTAAACAGGTAAGTCTACGCGTAAATCTTTGTGATGCTCCGGATTTTGTAACTACAAAAATTAGAAATAGGCAAAAATACACGACTAAATTAAAATACAGACACTGGGAGGATTGAAGCTATAAGATATAACAAATATAAAGCTGCAAATGGCCAGTGGCGGAACAATTAAGAAAACACTAGTAACAGGATACGAAAGCAGCAGCGATGGCAATGGAAGGAAAAGAGAAGAGAAGGAGATGAATTATTTGGGAAAAGTAAATTAACAAAGCGATCCCCGACTAAACAAAAACAAGATAAGGAGAAGATGCTACTAAGTATGATGAAAGAAATTATGTCTAAAAACGAGGAAATGATGAAAGAAATCAGAAGCATAAGAAAAGAGCAAAAAGAAAGCCTAGACATAATTAGGGAACTGAAAGACAAAAACAGAAAACTAGAAACAGAACTAAAGGAAACAAACCAGCAGATAGAAAAACTAGAAAGAGATAAAAAGAGAAAAAAACCTGATGATTAAAGTAATTCCAGTAAACACTAATAATGATAAAATCTTGAAGGAACAACTAGAAGACTTATTAAGGAAGAAACTAGGAATAAACATCGAATTAAAGAGCGCAGGAAGATTAGGAGACAAAATATCTGTGATAGAGATAGAAAATCTGACGGACAAAACAAACATTCTCAAGAATGAAAATATGCTTAAAAACACAGGAGATCACAAAGTATAGTACAGGGTGATTCAAATTAAGTGCGCACCATCGCTATCTTTGTTATTATTGATTTTACAAAGTAGGTTAAATTAGCAAACTTCGTTGCTGATTAATATGCAATTAATTAAAAAAACCATCGAATAACGAGTTTGCGACAAAATTAAAAACTTTTAGATGTTTTTAATGAAACACCCTGTATATATTTCAAAAACTTGAAATAAAAATTAATTTGTGAGATAAAAGTCTTAGTACACTATTGTCTTAAAATGAATATTAAAGAAGTTAGGGGAGATTTTAGTTTACCTATATCAACAATACACCGTAATTACGAAAAATTCATAGTAGGCTGCTATTAAAAACAAAAACAATAACGTAAACATCAGAACTGTCAAAATCAATTTGTCGTACGTTTGGTTGTCGAAAGTAATTAGTGTTGTGAATTAATGTTATAATAAAAACTTAAAACAAGCCTGCAATGAATTTTTACAGTAGAATAATGTATGCATTTATTAACTGAAACTTGCGATAACTTCTTTAGTATTCATTTTAAGACAATAGTATATTAAGACTTTTATATCACAAATTAATTTTTATTTCAAGTTTTTGAAATATATATAGGGTGTTCCATTAAAAAAAAACTAAAAGTTTTCAATTTTGTCGCAAACTCGTTATTCGATTGTTTTTTATTAGTTGCATATTAATCAGCGCCAAAAACACTACTAGTTCGCTAATTTAACCTACTTTGTAAAATTAATAATAACAAAGATAGCAATTGTGCGCACTTAATTTGAATCACCCTGTATATAAAGATAGACATGGCAAAAAAGGAAAGAGAGATACAAGCCCATCTTACAAGAAAGGCAAAGGAAGATAATAACAAAGGTAACCAGGTAAAAGTGGCACATATGAAGTTAACCATAAATGGCATAGAATAAAAGTGGGAAGACATCGACTCAAAAAACGAATACTAACAGGAAGGATAGAAAATAAAATGACGAACCAAGCAAAGGTAAAGGACATGAGAAAGGACAAAAACGGTACAAAACAAAAACTAAATGCATTCATAAACAAGATGTCGACCAAGGCGCAGAAAAGGACAAGAATAGAAAAGCAAAAACTATAGTAAAATGGGAACATGGAACATAAAAAGTATGACAGGAAAAGAAGATAAATTAGTAAATGAACTTCAGGGTACAAGTATAGGATACTTCGGAATAACAGAGACAAAAACGAAAGGAAGGGGGATCATGAAACTGACAGGAGAATTTTGGATGATATGGTCGGGAGTAAAACAGGAGGAACAAGCAAAAGCCGGAGTTGCACTAATCGTTAAAGAGGATAAGTAGAATAGGGACCGCTTGCCCCCACCACTTTTAATTGATTAAGCCACGCCCCCTTAATTCGCGGTTTAATTCGCGGATTTCGCGGTTTTATTCGCGGTTTGATCTAATTAATTTCGCGGTTTGATCTAATTAATTTCGCGGTTTGATCTAATTAATCACATATGAAGTTTGATATGTAATTTACATATGTGCTACTGATTAAATTACGCGAGGCCATTTTTAATTTGCTTCCGGAATTACGCGTCGGACTTTGGCGGCCATCTTGGATTTTTGGCGGGAATATTTGAAATTTGAATTTTTTCCGATTTTTTTCTAAGTTCAATTTTTTGAATTTAAATCTCCCGGGGTGTCGGCCGTCTTGGTGCGCGCGCATACTGATTAAATTACGCATTAGATTTTTTAATTTGCTTCTGGAATTACGCGTCGGACTTCGGCGGCCATCTTGGATTTCTGGCGGGAATATTTGAAATTTGAATTTTTTCCGATTTTTTTCTAAGTTCTATTATTTGAATTTTAAACTTCCCGGGCGTCGGCCATCTTGGTGCGCGCGCACTTCTCACGGCTGTCGTTTTTAATTTTGAATTTTCGCGGAAATATTTGAATTTGATTACGTCACGCCGAAGTCTTCTGTCTCTCTCTTCGCAACTGTTCTCTCTAGTTCGGATTTATTTAATTTAAAAAAAGCTTCCTGCGATGTCCCATGGCTGGAATCGAACCAGCGATCACAGCATTACGAGTACGAAGCCTTAACCAACTGGGCTATCGAAGCGATCGAGGTTAAAGGAATTAAACATAACCACTTACGTGCCACGAGCCCAGCTTTAAACAAACTATTTTTCAAAAATTTAGATTATAAGAATAGGGGATGTGTAGCTTATTGTGTTTAAAGGTTGATACATTTTTTAAAAAATTAGATTTGTAACAGCTTATTAATTATTTTATAATTTGTGCCTGCTATATGGCTGGATTAACGAGATCCTCATTCTCCCTACCTACTATAGGAAGTTTCCGTCTAAGTTCCCTATTTAAAACAGGCCGGTTCCTGTGTATTGTTTGGTTTTAAAGGTTTGAACATTGTACCACTTAGCTGTTCTGACATTATACTTCCATATACATATTATAAATAAATTTTAAATGTTATTTTCGACTGAGTTTTAGCTTCTTATAAATTACAACAGTGCCCTCGCCCATATAAAATAAGACATACGCATTAAATAAATGTTTTTATTGTATAAGAATGGTTGTCCCCACATAAATTTGAATAAAAACAGGCAATTTCGTTGAAAAAAAAATAGCTTTTCAATATCGTTTGCAAATAAGACAAGGGATACTTGTAAAAATATAAGTCAAACCATTTTTTCTTGTAAAAAATTTACGAAAAGACGTAAGTGTTGGCGACAAATGAAAATAATTTTGAATAAAAACACACAAAAATTACGAAAAGACGTATGTGTTGGCGACAAATTAAAATAAATTTGAATAAAAACGCACAATTTCGTTGAAAATCTTTACAAAGCGACTTTATAGCACCGAAAAAATGATGTAAAAAAGTTTTAAGAGTTATTTCTAAGCATAATTTTGCAAACGTTTAACAAATAAACCGTAATTTTTTAAATTATGAAATCGTAGTTCAATTTATATGAATTTTCGATACTTTGTATGTGAAAAAATAGCTTCAATTACTAATATTTGAATAAAAACATGCGATTTCCAAAGCATTTCGTTTAAAATTTTAGAAAATCGATAGCATCTTCCATGAATATTTATAAAAATCGGCATCTTGTCATATTAAATTCTGTAAAAACGACAAAAACAATATTTTTTTCACAACTTTCATTGAAAAATAGTAAAATTTTACGAAAATACGTCTGTGCTGACGACAAATGAAAATAAATTTGAATAGAAACACGCAAAAATTACGAAAAGACGTATGTGTTGACCCCCAAAGTAACAAAAATTTGAATAAAATCACACAATCATACAGCATCTCACATAAATTTTCGCAAATATCGACATCATGTCACATAAATTATACAAAAACTGTCATCACGTCACTTGAAATTATACAAAAAACGATATTTTATTCAACACACGATGAAAATTGAACAAAAATCACGCAATTACAAGCCATCTCACATAAATTTTCACAAAAATCGACATCATGTTACATAAACTATGCATAATTTTGCAAATGTTTTACACTTTTTATAAAATGCATCGCCCAAAATTAAAAGAAATAGCAATTTCGTTGAAAAAATCTACTACCACAATCATTTCGATAAACAAAATTCAAAAAATCTTATACTTTTGACGGAAATATATGTATGTTGACCACAAATTAACATAATTTTTAAATAAAAACGCGCAATTCGTTGAAAAAAATATTCTGACACCACCAAAACACGCAATTTCATTGAAAAATATATATATGTTGTCCACAAATTAACATAAAGTTGAATAAAAACACGTAATTTTGTTGAAAAAAATGTTCTGGCCTCTTCATTTCACTTAAAATTTTACAAAACTGCCATCATAACACTTGAAATTATACAAAATATATGTATGTTGATCACAAATTAACATAAACCTGAATAAAACACACAATTTCGTTGAAAAATTTGCAAATGTTTTACACTTTTTTATAAAATGTATCGCACAAAATTAAAAGAAATCACAATTTTCTAAATTATATCACGCTATTATGAAATCGTAGATTGATTTTTTGAAATTTTACACTTTGTAACTGTAAAATAACTACAAATACTAATATTTTAGCTTTAGACTTTGTAATTATTGCAGATTCGAGAAAAAAAACAAAGCAGAGTAGAAATAAAAAACACAAACACTTTGTAATAAACAAATATATTGTTCTTATTTCGTATAATACTTAATAATATAAATATAAATGTACAGCAGAATGTCTTATTTCTAAAAATTCGCTAGCAATTTACAAAACTGTAGTTTGAGGTGCACGACATTTCAAATTAAAAAGACTGCAAGTAATAAAATCAGAAATTTATTGTGTAATTTTAAAGTTTAAGATGCACCCAATCTAGAATTCCCTTCGTTTTTGGTGTTGATGACATCTGCCTTAGAGGCGTTTTTCTAACGGCCCTTTTTTGGAGGCGTTTCCTTATCGGCGTTCTTCTGACTGAACCTTTTTGATGTGGACTTGGATGAGTAGCTGGTGTTTTTAATTTATATTCTAAATCGGACTCGCAGTTATCAGTTTCCATTTCGGTTTTTCCTGTAGTATCAGTCGGGGTTGGCTTCTTTTGCTGTTTAGGTTTAGCTAGCAGCACATTAGCAACGTTAAGGTCTTTGATGTACTCAGCAAACTGTAGGCGTCCGGGTGGATTAATAGTTTTTCGAGGCCGCAGAGTGTCATGAATTAAATCGACTATGTTAGACGCCGGTAAAATTTCACCCTTTATAGTAACGGTGCCCTTGTGATCCCAGCTCACATCGCTTGAGGTACTCAAAATGCGTAGGAAAACTTCAGCTTTTTTCTTAAAAGTTTTGGGAAGTGTAGATAAAATAACGGCATTTGATAGGCTGTCACTGGTTGTTTCAATAGGTATTTTGATTGGCTGCCGCGCCTGGTTTGTGAAATGAAGGAATCGTTGTAAAACCTGATTGTACTGGATCCATTTATCGTGATCAGTTAATTTGGACTTTAAAACTTTTTGCATTTCGTCATCAAGCTGTGATAATATATTTTTCTCCGCATCATCGCCAGACTTAAGCCGTTGGACAAATTCCGGCGATACAATCAACATCTTCCGCTCTTTGTCCATTTTAGTCGAAAAGGAGCTCAGTCGTTTGTTCTAGTAGAGCCGTCGTGAATAAACTAGCTTAAAATCAAGACTTTCATAATAAATATATAAAAAAAATATGACAGGTACGGGAATCGAACCCGTATTCTCTCTCGAGATCAGAACTTGAATCTGACGCCTTAACCATTCGGTCAACCTGCCTCCCTATATAAACGAGCACTCTCTGCATAATTAAGAAAATATATAGTTTAAAAAGCCTTCTGCATGCAATTTCAAACAATATTTCATATAAATTAAGCCATGTACAAATTTCTTAATTAGGTTTTGATATATATTTTATCGAAAGATTGGACCCTCAGCTACCGTTTTATTACTATTTGTCGTGATGCGTCATCGATGAATTTTACAAGAGCCAGCCTGTCTGCGATGTGACGTAGGTAATGTATCCACCCCTTTTTATTTTAAAATTCTATAAAAACAGAGGCCCGACTGATGCCGCACTAACACGTTTTAAACCATTGTACTCTGTTACCTGATGCGGCAGCAGTTTGGACCTCTGATTTTATAGAATTTTAAAATAAAAAGGTATGGAGACATTACCTACGTCACACAGCAGACAGGATGGCACTTGTAAATTCAACGATGACGCATCTCGACAAATAATAAAACGGCAGCTGAGGGTCAAGTCTTTCGATAAAATATATATCAAAACCTAATTAAGAAATTTGTACATGGCTTAATTTATATGAAATATTGTTTGAAATTGCATGCAGAAGGCTTTTTAAACTATATATTTTCTTAATTATGCAGAGAGTGCTCGTTTATATAGGGAGGCAGGTTGGCCGAATGGTTAAGGCGTCAGATTCAAGTTCTGATCTCGAGAGAGAATACGGGTTCGATTCCCGTACCTGTCATATTTTTTTTATATATTTATTATGAAAGTCTTGATTTTAAGCTAGTTTATTCACGACGGCTCTACTAGAACAAACGACTGAGCTCCTTTTCGACTAAAATGGACAAAGAGCGGAAGATGTTGATTGTATCGCCGGAATTTGTCCAACGTCTTAAGTCTGGCGATGATGCGGAGAAAAATATATTATCACAGCTTGATGACGAAATGCAAAAAGTTTTAAAGTCCAAATTAACTGATCACGATAAATGGATCCAGTACAATCAGGTTTTACAACGATTCCTTCATTTCACAAACCAGGCGCGGCAGCCAATCAAAATACCTATTGAAACAACCAGTGACAGCCTATCAAATGCCGTTATTTTATCTACACTTCCCAAAACTTTTAAGAAAAAAGCTGAAGTTTTCCTACGCATTTTGAGTACCTCAAGCGATGTGAGCTGGGATCACAAGGGCACCGTTACTATAAAGGGTGAAATTTTACCGGCGTCTAACATAGTCGATTTAATTCATGACACTCTGCGGCCTCGAAAAACTATTAATCCACCCGGACGCCTACAGTTTGCTGAGTACATCAAAGACCTTAACGTTGCTAATGTGCTGCTAGCTAAACCTAAACAGCAAAAGAAGCCAACCCCGACTGATACTACAGGAAAAACCGAAATGGAAACTGATAACTGCGAGTCCGATTTAGAATATAAATTAAAAACACCAGCTACTCATCCAAGTCCACATCAAAAAGGTTCAGTCAGAAGAACGCCGATAAGGAAACGCCTCCAAAAAAGGGCCGTTAGAAAAACGCCTCTAAGGCAGATGTCATCAACACCAAAAACGAAGGGAATTCTAGATTGGGTGCATCTTAAACTTTAAAATTACACAATAAATTTCTGATTTTATTACTTGCAGTCTTTTTAATTTGAAATGTCGTGCACCTCAAACTACAGTTTTGTAAATTGCTAGCGAATTTTTAGAAATAAGACATTCTGCTGTACATTTATATTTATATTATTAAGTATTATACGAAATAAGAACAATATATTTGTTTATTACAAAGTGTTTGTGTTTTTTATTTCTACTCTGCTTTGTTTTTTTTCTCGAATCTGCAATAATTACAAAGTCTAAAGCTAAAATATTAGTATTTGTAGTTATTTTACAGTTACAAAGTGTAAAATTTCAAAAAATCAATCTACCATTTCATAATAGCGTGATATAATTTAGAAAATTGTGATTTCTTTTAATTTTGTGCGATACATTTTATAAAAAAGTGTAAAACATTTGCAAATTTTTCAACGAAATTGTGTGTTTTATTCAGGTTTATGTTAATTTGTGATCAACATACATATATTTTGTATAATTTCAAGTGTTATGATGGCAGTTTTGTAAAATTTTAAGTGAAATGAAGAGGCCAGAACATTTTTTCAACAAAATTACGTGTTTTTATTCAACTTTATGTTAATTTGTGGACAACATATATATATTTTTCAATGAAATTGCGTGTTTTGGTGGTGTCAGAATATTTTTTTCAACGAATTGCGCGTTTTTATTTAAAAATTATGTTAATTTGTGGTCAACATACATATATTTCCGTCAAAAGTATAAGATTTTTTGAATTTTGTTTATCGAAATGATTGTGGTAGTAGATTTTTTCAACGAAATTGCTATTTCTTTTAATTTTGGGCGATGCATTTTATAAAAAGTGTAAAACATTTGCAAAATTATGCATAGTTTATGTAACATGATGTCGATTTTTGTGAAAATTTATGTGAGATGGCTTGTAATTGCGTGATTTTTGTTCAATTTTCATCGTGTGTTGAATAAAATATCGTTTTTTGTATAATTTCAAGTGACGTGATGACAGTTTTTGTATAATTTATGTGACATGATGTCGATATTTGCGAAAATTTATGTGAGATGCTGTATGATTGTGTGATTTTATTCAAATTTTTGTTACTTTGGGGGTCAACACATACGTCTTTTCGTAATTTTTGCGTGTTTCTATTCAAATTTATTTTCATTTGTCGTCAGCACAGACGTATTTTCGTAAAATTTTACTATTTTTCAATGAAAGTTGTGAAAAAAATATTTTTTTGTCGTTTTTACAGAATTTAATATGACAAGATGCCGATTTTTATAAATTTTCATGGGAGATGCTATCGATTTTCTAAAATTTTAAACGAAATGCTTTGGAAATCGCATCTTTTTATTCAAATATTAGTAATTGAAGCTATTTTTTCACATACAAAGTATCGAAAATTCATATAAATTGAACTACGATTTCATAATTTAAAAAATTACGGTTTATTTGTTAAACGTTTGCAAAATTATGCTTAGAAATAACTCTTAAAACTTTTTTACATCATTTTTTCGGTGCTATAAAGTCGCTTTGTAAAGATTTTCAACGAAATTGTGCGTTTTTATTCAAATTTATTTTAATTTGTCGCCAACACATACGTCTTTTCGTAATTTTTGTGTGTTTTTATTCAAAATTATTTTCATTTGTCGCCAACACTTACGTCTTTTCGTAAATTTTTTACAAGAAAAAATGGTTTGACTTATATTTTTACAAGTATCCCTTGTCTTATTTGCAAACGATATTGAAAAGCTATTTTTTTTTCAACGAAATTGCCTGTTTTTATTCAAATTTATGTGGGGACAACCATTCTTATACAATAAAAACATTTATTTAATGCGTATGTCTTATTTTATATGGGCGAGGGCACTGTTGTAATTTATAAGAAGCTAAAACTCAGTCGAAAATAACATTTAAAATTTATTTATAATATGTATATGGAAGTATAATGTCAGAACAGCTAAGTGGTACAATGTTCAAACCTTTAAAACCAAGTCTTTTCGTAATTTTTGCGTGTTTTTATTCAAATTTATTTTCATTTGTCGCCAACACTTACGTCTTTTCGTAAATTTTTTACAAGAAAAAATAGTTTGACTTATATTTTTACAAGTATCCCTTGTCTTATTTGCAAACGATATTGAAAAGCTATTTTTTTTTCAACGAAATTGTCTGTTTTTATTCAAATTTATGGGGGACAACCATTCTTATACAATAAAAACATTTATTTAATGCGTATGTCTTATTTTATATGGGCGAGGGCACTGTTGTAATTTATAAGAAGCTAAAACTCAGTCGAAAATAACATTTAAAATTTATTTATAATATGTATATGGAAGTATAATGTCAGAACAGCTAAGTGGTACAATGTTCAAACCTTTAAAACCAAACAATACACAGGAACCGGCCTGTTTTAAATAGGGAACTTAGACGGAAACTTCCTATAGTAGGTAGGGAGAATGAGGATCTCGTTAATCCAGCCATATAGCAGGCACAAATTATAAAATCATTAATAAGCTGTTACAAATCTAATTTTTTAAAAAATGTATCAACCTTTAAACACAATAAGCTACACATCCCCTATTCTTATAATCTAAATTTTTGAAAAATAGTTTGTTTGAAGCTGGGCTCGTGGCACGTAAGTGGTTATGTTTAATTCCTTTAACCTCGATCGCTTCGATAGCCCAGTTGGTTAAGGCTTCGTACTCGTAATGCTGTGATCGCTGGTTCGATTCCAGCCATGGGACATCGCAGGAAGCTTTTTTTAAATTAAATAAATCCGAACTAGAGAGAACAGTTGCGAAGAGAGAGACAGAAGACTTCGGCGTGACGTAATCAAATTCAAATATTTCCGCGAAAATTCAAAATTAAAAACGACAGCCGTGAGAAGTGCGCGCGCACCAAGATGGCCGACGCCCGGGAAGTTTAAAATTCAAATAATGGAACTTAGAAAAAAATCGGAAAAAATTCAAATTTCAAATATTCCCGCCAGAAATCCAAGATGGCCGCCGAAGTCCGACGCGTAATTCCAGAAGCAAATTAAAAAATCTAATGCGTAATTTAATCAGTATGCGCGCGCACCAAGACGGCCGACACCCCGGGAGATTTAAATTCAAAAAATTGAACTTAGAAAAAAATCGGAAAAAATTCAAATTTCAAATATTCCCGCCAAAAATCCAAGATGGCCGCCAAAGTCCGACGCGTAATTCCGGAAGCAAATTAAAAATGGCCTCGCGTAATTTAATCAGTAGCACATATGTAAATTACATATCAAACTTCATATGTGATTAATTAGATCAAACCGCGAAATTAATTAGATCAAACCGCGAAATTAATTAGATCAAACCGCGAATAAAACCGCGAAATCCGCGAATTAAACCGCGAATTAAGGGGGCGTGGCTTAATCAATTAAAAGTGGTGGGGGCAAGCGGTCCCTATTCTACTAGGATAAAATGATGTTTGTGAAAAATAAAATCTTTGTAAATGAAAGAATATTAACGGTAAACATAAAGGAAGGACGAGAAAAAGAGGAATCCCTAATAATTATAGCGTACGGGTCAAATGAGAATGAAAAAAAAGGAAAAAGATAATTTCTACAAGATTTACAACGGGAAATAGACGACAGCAAGTGCAACGTAATAATGAATGGCGATTTAAACGGAAGAGTAGGAAACGATAACAAAGGAAAAGAATGGTGCTTAGGGAAAGAAGGTGAGAAAGTCAAAAACACAAATGGAGAAAGATTGATACATTTCTGTGTAGCAAATGAATTAATAATAGCTAATTCACATTTCCAACACAAAGAAATACACAAGATAACGAAGGAAATAAAGAGCAGACAGGAAAAATCTATAATAGATTATTTCATAGTTAGTAAAAGCATCTGGAGAAATATTAAAGACGTTAAAGTTAAAAGAGGATAGGAAATCGGCAGCGATCACTTTATGCTACTGATGAAATGGGAAAACTAAAATAGCAATACAGAAAACGGGCAGAAAAGGAAAGTAGTAAATAGAAAAATTAGATGCTATAAGTTAAGAGAACCCCAGAAAAGAGGGAGATATCAAAGAATACTGCAAGAAAAACTGAAAAACGCAAAAACACAAGAAGTAACTGATCAAATATGGAACAATTATATGGAATAATTCTGGAAACTGGGGTACAAATATGTGGAACAACAAAAATAATAAACACACAAACTAAGAAGACACACTGGTGGTCTGAGACAATAAAAGAAGCAATTAAGAGAAAGAAACAAAGCTGGAAAAAATATCTTACTACGAAAATGCAGGTCGACTATGAGAAATATAAAAAGGAAAGAAGGGAGGTAAAAAGATTAGTAAAGAAAGAAAAATCATGGGTAGAATTCCAAGAAAAAATGAAAAATGCGTACAGGGAAAATCAAAAACTGTTTTTTGGGGCTATTAAAAATACCAGAGAGAACAAATTACACCAATTACCAATATAAAAGATAAAATGATGAGATACTTACAGAGGAACAAGAAATTATGGAAAGGTGGAGACAATATTTTAGAGATCTACTAGAGGGAAATGATATAATAACAAAATAAAACACAAATGGAATAGAAATAAGTCAAAAAAAGCCTTTGAACCAACCGTACGATGAGGACATAACGAGAGAAGAAATACACGAGGCCACAAAGAAGATGAAGGTAGAGAAAACACCAGGGCAAGATCAGATAACAGCAGACATGAGAAAGACAGGGGAGGAGCTGATAATAGACACACTAAAACTTATCTCAAACAAGGTATTGAATACAGGGAAAGCACCAGAAAACCGGAAAAAGGGGAATAATAACACCAATATATAGAAAAGGAGACACCACAAACAGAACGCTGGAAAAGAAACTAAGAGAAATGTTAGAAGAAACAATCGAAGGTTCACAGCAGGGCTTTAGACCAAACCGAGGCACAACAGATGCAAATTTTGTTATTCGACAAATAGCAGAAAAAGCAATTAAGGAAGACGGAGAGATCCACATATGTTTTGTTGATTTAGAGAAAGCGTTCGACAGGGTGGACAGAGAGGACATATGGAGTATTTTAGAGAAACGACGAATAGAGAAAAAATTAATACATATTGAGCCATTTTTCCATACGAAGCCATTTTTCCATACGAGTACAACGCCTGTGCATACGCGTGCGTAACAGTTGCACTGCAGGGGCAAATGGCTTTCTGCTGCCGGGCCAGCATACTTGGACGGAAAAGTCTGTTGGGGGCTACATGTTGATTTAATTTCAATATTAGCAGATAAAGCATGTTTTGTTTTATGTAAACTTAAGGAAGTACTTTCAGGTGACTGTTTAATGAATGTGTACTACACGCAGGTATGTCAAACAAGCCGCCCGCGGGCCGCGTGTGGCCCTTTACATCTTTACAAGCACACCTGTGGTCCGCACAAAAGAGCCTCAGTTAGACATGCCTGCAGTACAGTTTAATTTATTCCTACTTAACATACAATGTTTCAATGTTGTGGTATGGGGAGAAGTGACTGATAGCCATCGAATCTTTGTTTGGTAAAAAAAGCTGCCAGAATAAGTTTTAATATAGAAAATAGAGACTCTTGCTGTTCTACTTTTAACAGTAATAACATTATAACTTCACCGTCTATTTATATATACCGACTAATATTACTAATTAAGATGAGAATTAATAAACATGCTGTAAGCCTCCACAGTTATACAACTAAACATGCGAGTCAGCTAATGTTGGAGCAATATTGTTATGATACACTAAGAGTAGGTAGTTGAAAGATAAAAATATAAAACTAATAAATTTGGAAGATTACTACAATCAAATCTTGAGCTGTTTATATAAAATTGGGTGTTAATTTTAAAATGAATAATGAAAGTTAATTGAGACAATGAGTGAGGTAATTTGATAATAATTAGCAATTGAATATTCAAATTTTGATGGTTGCAGTCAATATTAATAATTTTCAAGCCAAGGTTACAATTGACAAATGTATGTATTTGTTATAATAATAAGAATTGATAGCATGTAATAATAGGGATAAAAATTTTGTTTAAGTAGTTACATAAACAACTCATGAAAAATGTACACATAATTTTGAAATAATTAATTTGCTGAATAAAAAACAAGAAATTTATGCCTTATTTTGTATAATTATTTGGTCAAATACAAAGTAAAAGGGCTATCAACAAATCTACGTGGTGGAAATATAAAAATATAAATTGAAAATAATAATACCATACAATCAGTGAAGAGATTGTCCCATACAGTAAATTGGAAATAAATAACACAGAAGATTACATTATTTGAAGGGATTTGGATTTATTGATACATACAGGATATAATTGGGATTCATTGGTGACGTTGGTGGTTGCATGGAAGACGGGTCGAGCATTTGAAATGAGGTTGTCAGAATTAGCTGATTGATTTGGATAATTTCTGTGGGTATTACTGGAGACGGAGGACTATCTGAGGCATAAACAAGGTTAGATTTGGATTATCAATAATACTGAAACTTACCGGGAGTCGATTGGTGTGACGGTGACGTTTGTAAGGGAGCAGGACTGGATTCTGGGAACAGTAGGAGTTATGGACAGGATAGATGCGGTTCGAGGGTTGACGGACCATCATAGTTGTCATTATTTGAGGAATAAACGGTAGGCGTTGCAGACTGTCGACATTGGAGGTTGTTGGTGGTTGGACGTTTGCAGTGAAAGCTGGAGAAGTTTAAGGTTTGTGTTAATAATTTATGAAAGCATTTTGAATAACAAAAAATCAAAGAAAGAGAGAAAATAAACATAATACAGTACTTACTTAAGGTGAAGTGATTGATAATTGAGTCAATGTAAAGTATAATTGTCAATACCTGGTTTGATTAGCTGTAGAAGTCAATTTGACAGTAAATGTCATTAAGTAGTCAAAGATTTTAAATACAATTTAAACTTCAATTAACAGATAACTAGATTGGCGAACCCCCTGGATAGAGTACTCAATTGAAATAATGAGTCAAAAGTAGAAATTTAACATAATTTATTTGAAAATTAATAAAGGGCAAGCTCAAAGTGGAGCTAATACATAAATATTGATTGCCCAACGTGGTGTAATTCATATGCATAATTAATGATAATGCAGCCAACGAAGAGCTAGCATTACAATATATATTGCTACCCGCGTGACAGGCGAGCACGTACACCTGCGCCAACCTCGGTTGTTTAAATAACTCGCTACTATAATGATATACCGGGTGTCCACTTTCAAACTGAAGCATAGGGATTTAACATTGTTTTTAACAGTTTTATGGATTCCTTGTCGCCAATTCAACATACAGAAAATGTTTTGGTATCAGTGGAAAGAGAAAATTATTGCGCATCTAATGGCATAAAAAATTAGATTACTTTTGTCATTTCCATTGAAGAATATTAATTAAAAGTTTTCATGTTTTTTAAATATGAGTCGCCTTGACTTGAAAACAGTTGACAGCTATACTCAAATAATTTGTTATTTGATGACATTCAGAGTTAGTTCAGTAGTTTTTACTTTATAAAATGAACGATTACTCGAACGAAGAGAGAGTTTGTATCATAAAAACATATTACAGGGGGGTTAGTTTGTGTAGAGTGAGAGATTTGTATTCCGTAAAATTTGATAATGGTCTAATACCGTCTGCATCTACAATACACAGATATGAAGATTTGAAGAAACTGCTAATATTTCAGTAGAATCAGAAGCTATAGGTGGTTAATGTTTATTATTTAATTTTGGCTTTGATAAAAATTTTAATGATATTTTAATAAAGGTCATCGCAGAAATGTTGGTGCAGATGGCAGGGAATTGCAAGGTGTTTTGAAATTGATCAATATTGACCCATAGTACAGCACAAGACAAATTAGTCGTGAAGTAAATGTGTCAAAGTCGGCGGTATTTAAGACATTAAAAAAGCACAGATATCATCCCTACAAACCACAACGTAATCAGGAAATATTTGAACCCGACGAAGAAAGTAGAAATGTATTTTGTGAAGGAATCTAAAAACGTACCAATCAAGATCGTCGTTTTTTGTCATCAATATGTTTCACGGATGAATGTACTTTTACTTTTAACAGCGAACCCATTGTGCAAAATACTAGATATTGGGCTCAAGAAAAACCAAGAATTGCTTTGTATACAAGAACCCAATAACTTCAAAAAATTAATATTTGAGCTGGGTTTTATAATAACAACATTATCGGACCGTTTGAAATTGTTGGAAATTAAAACGAACACTTATTTAGAACTTTTGATTAATGAGGTAGGTCTTGCATTGAAACAAATCTCTCACTCTCCGCAAACTAACCTCACTGTAATAGGTATCTTTTAACCATACGAATGATTGTTTATTAATTGTGAAATTGTCTATGTATAGCAATAATGCTAATAAAGTCATTTCCATAAAAACTCTCTCTTCGTTCGAGTAATCGTTCATTTTATAAAGTAAAAACTACTGAACTACATAACTCATCAAATAACAAATTATTTGAGTATAGCTGTCAACTGTTTTCAAGTCAAGCAACTGATTTTTTCTAGGTTGAATTGGCGAGCAGGAATTCATAAAACTGTTAAATACAATGCTAAATCCTTATGTCCCAGTTTGAAAGTAGACACCCGGTATGAACATACTGAATCACCCGAGCTAATAGCACACGGCCACAGCAGCTGTCACACCATAACCCACGGCGACAGATGCTCCGCTCCGCTGCTTGAAGGATTTAATTAAATTAAAACTGTTTTGTACTCTTTTTGAAAATAAAAACCGGGCTACGATCTAAGTCTAAATATTAGCAACATTTTAAGCCATCATACAATTTAATCGGTCCAGTATCTTCGGAGGAGATAGCGAACAAACATAGAAATAAAGAAAGAGAGCAACGATTTTATGTGGTTAGGCACATAAAGTACGCAAAAGTTGCTATTTTATCTGTTTAATCAGATAAAGTGACACTTTTACCTTGTCAATAAAGACACATAAGTTGTCACTTTTATGACGTTTGCGGATAAAGAATTTTTTTCGGGTTTTGTTCACAACGTTGTAAATAATTTTTTATAAACGTTTGAAGAAAAAATACTATATGTTATTCGGAGCAAAAGTATCTTTATGGGGCTCGGCTGTACTTATCTTCCTCGCAATCTCGGCAGATAAACCGTCCAGTCACGCCACATAAAGTATAACTTTTCGTAAAAGCATAATATACTATTATGGATTGCGTATACACACAACCTCACTTTTTACATGAGACACTTGTTGTTCAGTAGTAAAAACCATTTTACGGCAAATAAATTGCAGTTCAGTTCTGAAAAGAACTATTTTCCGCAACCGTTTTAAAAGTCATTCTTTTACTGCCAAAATCTGTTATTGAAGTGGACGTCTTACTTACTGACACAAAAAGCGTATGTTGCTATGCAACACGTTTAGTTCCTAGGATTAAAAATACTTCTACTTTCTATGAACTAAAGCTAAGGTCTAACTGGTCGCCTATCATGCAGTTGTCATGATTTTTAAATGAGAAACTTCAAAAGCAATCAATCATCTGAAACTGTGAATATTTTGTACTTTTCTAAGTTGAGGAAAAAATAGTATGTATTATTGAGACTAAAAGTGGCTCTGTTTGACTTGAAAGTTTTGCGTTCACTCGGCTACGTTACGCTTCGCCTCGCAAATGCAAACATAATTGATTGTCAAACAAAGTGTCACTTTTAATTCTAATAAAACAATATATCCTGTGTTAAAAAAAACTCATTTGCAGCATTTCATGATCAAAATAATGAAGTTTGCCGTAACTTACTCAAAAATCATCATAGCATAAGTAAAAATATGCGTTCTTTCAAATTCCGTAATAAAAAATGGGGGTTGCCATTAAAAAAAAACATCGATGACGTCATACCTCCTACGCGGGTCACCCTGTATATATAGATTTTATTTGAAAAAACGTGCAAATAAAAATAAAAATCCACGGGACCCTGCGTTTTTTCCAAAAGTTATTCCTTGAATTTTTAAGGAAAATATCCACTACTTTACGAAAGCACTGTATAATTATAAATAAGTTATTATATAACTGTATACAGAAAAAAATTGGTGTAATACACGCACACAACCTCCTTTTACAGTGATATTATAATTAACCAAATATTTGATTTTTAATTTTTAAGCATTTGTCAAAAATTTTAAATCGAGCGTTAGTTCAAAAAACAAATTTTCTCTAGAATTTTATTCTGAATTCAAAAATGTAATAATATACCGGGTATTTTTTTTATTTAAATTAGAAGTTAATAAAAAAATTGAAAAAAGGAATAGAACCCCATTTTAGAAGTATTCACTTGAAAATAATTTATCTCGCATCAATACACATTAAAAGTGTAGGTAATAAAAATGTAAAATTAAAAAAAACTCGTTAGAGCCGTTTTTGAAAAAATTTTAAAAAACTGAAAAATCATAAGGGTAAACACATACTTCCAGTTATGCGATTTTTTTTTAAATCTTGCTGTCGCATTTAGATACTACACAAAACTCATATATGAAGTTTCAACGCCATACCTCTTTTCGTTTTTGAGATATCCTGTTCACAGACAAACAGACACACAGACCAATGAACAAAAATATGGTCTTTTGGGTTCAGGGGACTCCAAAACGTAAAAATATGTTGAAAACTCAATTTCGAAATTTTGAGGTGAATCCAATACTTCCTTTATCGTAAAAGGAAGTAAAAATATGTAAATTGTAATATTTATATATTTTTTATACAATTTATAGTTACATTAAAAAACGATTTTCATAATACCATTATGCCTACTCAATAAAGTACGAAACGTGTTCAGCATCAGCAAGTTGTCTTCGTGAATTTCTAAAAGTGGCACAAAGTCCAAAACCAAATCTGGCAACCGCGTTTTGTACATTAACATAAAATGATCATTTTGTATAAAATCGGAATAACCTAACTCTTGTTAATGACTGACAGCATATTTACATGGCGAAATTCATCTAGAGATCCTGTATATAGTTTGCTAAGGGTTGAGCATTTAGCGGGATACATTTTGATTGGTTTGGATCACTTTTTACAAGGCATGTGTGATAAAAGTGCTTCTTTTACATATTTTGTAACGTGTTACGACCGATGGTTTCATACATGCAAATCAAAATTCTAACTAGGTGGGCTATATATCCCTAATAGTCAGTTCTAGAGATCCTAAGAATGGCCAATGCTCTCAAAACTCCCCCATCAAAAGCAAACTACCAAAATTGGTTCTCATAACCTCTTTGTTTGACATATGTTAAATATCTAATATGGATCAAAAATGTATGTCAAATCAGGCTGTTTGCCCAACTCTTAGTAAACTATATACAGGATCTCTAAATTCATCACCCTAACAGGGCCTCCTAACGGGAAAATAACTAAATACTACAATTGTATACAAGAGTGTGCAAATGAACAATTCAGTGATCTGCAATAACTGTGGAGTGATCAATATATGTACTGTGACTTTTACATATTATGTACATGCTCATTAACTGGCTGATTTTATTATTATATTCTAGTCTTTGAGGTAGCCAATGTTTATGCTTTGTAAACCAAAAGGCTTTAAATAAATATACAGGGTGAGCGTTTTTGAATGTTTAGCATGTGGATCTCGGAAAGTATTGGAGATAGAGAGACGGTTAAATGGGGAAAGTTGCAGTTTTACGAGTTCAATTTAATGAGCTTTTTGTTTTTTGGAAAAAATGCAAGGCTAACTAAATATATCGCAAAAATGATTTTTTTCTAATTTCGTTCGGTGCCTATAGCTCTGTTATTATTGACTTTAGAAAAAATGTGTAAAGTAAAAAGTAGTAGATACTTATGTGCTTAATAACACAGTCTAACCAAATTTTTTATTTAAGCTATAATTTTTGAGTTATGACACAAACTTTTGTTTTTTCTAATGGAAACCATAGTCGACCATGACTTTATAAAAAAGGAAATTTTTCAGCGATTATAACGATATACCACTTGACATAGTTATTTTTATAAATAAATAAATTATGGCCATTTCTCTCTTTTTGTTTTCGAACTGTTCAAGTAGTAGGCTATGGCAACAATTAATAGATGCAAGCGACAATTATTGACAAGTGCATATCATTTAGTTTCTAATTAATGTTGATTGAGGTTTCGTAAGTTATTAATATGAATTTTTCTAATCAAGAAACGCGTGGTATTATTGCTGCACAACAGGATTTCGAACGGTATTTTGATCGTCGCCAGCCTTCTCTACCTACCTTTACGAGACTGTATGATAATTTGGGAGAGTATGGTTCTTTCTGTAAACCAAATAAGACTGCAAATGGCATTAATGAGGAGGAAGAGATAAACGTATCGGCACGTGTAATGCAAAATCCATCGATTTCAACCCGAGAAATTGAAACGGAAGCAGGTACGTCACAACGTACTGTTGTAAGAGTAGGTACTGAAAAAACATATGTTTCATCCCTATAAATTATCAGTCGCACAAACACTACACCCTGATGATTATAATAAGCATATTGAATATTGTACTTGGTTTAGTAACATGTTTGAAGCTGACCTTCAGTTTACATTTAAAGTTTTGTGGATGAAACACAATTTACGAAATGCGGCATTTTTAATAGACATAATCAACATCTATGGATGCAAGAAAATCCGCATCATGTTGATCAGAGGAGACCCCAAATTAAGTTTGGATTTAATATTCAACAATTCTTGGTCCGTACATTTTTTACGATACATCAACTGGTGATCGTTATCTTTACTTTCTGCAGAACGATTTTGATAATATATTAGATGAATTACCCTTAAGGCGGATTCTCGCTCGTACGCAGGATGTCGTTGACGCAGAAAGCCGTAGGCGTAGAAAGTTGAACTTAGTATGTATTAACGCGACTGTTCCAGCTCGTGCGCCCAAGTGGACGGCGCAGGTTGCAGCAATTTGCAGCCGTTTCCGTTACGAATGCGTTGTCGCCAAAGTTTGTACAATCTCAACTTTGGGCGCAAAAAGTCGTAGTCGTGTGCGGAAAGTTATAGAAAATGGCGGTAAACGAGTTCCAGTTAACTCATCCACATGGAGACGAGTGTATTTATAAAATTCCTCGGGATCTTCTGTCATCATAACTTTCAAAATATTCAGAAATCTACCACATTTCTTTCTATATTGATTTAATTGTCGAATTGACCACCTCCGTTACATCGGACATTTGGAAGCAGTAGTCCTTCTTGATGGGCTGTAGCAGCTAACATCAGCATTTTTTTCTTTTTTGTAAGCATCTATAGTAAAGCATTAATACATAATATAATATAAATAATACATTATACGCTAAGGGAAAAATGACATTCTCTCCCACAGCGTTCCTATACCTATACTATTTTTTCCACGACTTCAGTTAATAAATAAGTTACTGATATTTCTTATAATATTAATTTTGAATATTATATTTTAAGGTACTCTTTATGGAATAATGCTTTTTTGCTAAGACAGTTTTCATAACCTAGAAACTGATTTCTACTTTAGTCGCGGAAAACGTAATACGTGTAATCGGTAAAATACTACTTATTAATCCATAGTGCTTACCTCTACTACCAGAATTTTGAGTATTCAAATAGCAACTTTAGTAGTATTATACGTATTATTGCGCACCAACGGAAACCTGCACTCGCATACAAGAATATTTGAAGAGTTGCAGCCAGTTGCAACGACTTCTACGCGCAAGTTATTTTGCGTAGTTCTGCGTCGGTAACATTCTGCGTACGAGCGAGAATCCGCCTTTACAGCAAGTAGTATGCTCGAATGGTTTCAACACGATGGGGCACCACCACATAATCAGCTAACGTTACGAAATCATTTAAATGAAACATTCCCGAACTCATGGATAGAAGGAAACGCGCTGGTTACGTGGCCACCTCGATTCCCGATCTATCTGTTTTAGATTTTTATTTATGGGGAATGGTAAAAAATAGGGTGTATCAAAAGTCTTTACGACACAATAGATGACATTAGAGAAGCTGTACTAGAAGCTTTTGCTAATATTGATGGACATTTCGTTAGAAAAACAACAAATTCGGTTTTAAAAAGGTGTAACTTGTACATTAATCATAATGGTGGACCTTTTGAACATGTTTAGTCTTAAATACTTTACTTACTTTAATTACGTTATTTTGGTACTACTTTATTTATATCTCAATTTCCTTTATTGTCTCTTAATTTATCGTTTGTCATTCTCTGTTGATTAGTTTCTCAGAAATTATTTTTATTTAAAATTGTAACTCCAATGAAATAAATATTTCACATCAAAATAGTTTATAATTTCGAAATTAAAACAAAATTTTTAATAACCAACTTTAATTTTATTATTAAACGCTATGTGCATCTATCAATTGTTTCCATAGCCTACTACTTGAACAGTTTGAAAACAAAAAGAGAAAAATGGCCATAATTTATTTATTTATAAAAATAACTATATCAAGTGGTATATCGTTAGAATCGCTGAAAATGGCCTTTTTTATAAAGTCATGGCCGACTATGGTTTCCATTAGAAAAAACACAAGTCTATGTCATAACTCAAAAATTATAGCTTAAATAAAAACGAAATTAGAAAAAAAATATTTTTGCGAAATATCTAGTTAGCCTTGCATTTTTTCCAAAACCAAAAGCTCATTAAATTGAGCTCGTAAAACTGCAACTCTCTATCTCCAATACTTTCCGAGATCTTCATGCTAAACGTTAAAAAAACTCACCCTGTATACATATACATACAAATACATACATAAAAAACACTAACGTTATCAGCTTTAATTCTATTGTTGTCAAAATCACTTTTTGGACATAATACTAAGGTTCCTTCAACTCTGGACAACCTTTTATGATAAGTGCATGCTCTACCTTTAAAAAAGGCGATTTTTGAATATTCTGCTTTACAAATAACAATACTTTACATTTGCTTCACACTTGCTAAACCACACTGGGTACGCATTTGTAAATTTTACAGTCGAGAGAGCCGTAGAGACCTATAAATTTCACTTACCGATTAACTTCAGAACAATTCACTGCGCATTTTAAAAGCAACACGGCAGGTGAAATTCGATCGCTTCTGGTTCTGGTGCATAAAATACTGGTCGTCTGTCGTAACCAGCACGGGCAAATTAGCTTTGGACAGCCTTTAATAAGTTGCGGTAACGTAACAGCTATTGAAATGGTGAAAATGGACAAAAGATTCAGAACGAATGTGCAAAGCTGATCGTATTAAATGTTTGGATAAACGGATGCTTGCACTTGCTGTGGTGATTGGTTTGGCACAAAGTCCACCACCCGTGACCTTAAAGCGATTGTCTTATAAGTCGGAGTATGTCACATATGCCAAAAATATTTTTTGTTAGATGCATTTAGGTGCAAAAGTTTATAACTGGTTAGATTTATAATATATGCAACAATGTTTTAGGATTTTTTGTTTTAACTTTTCCTTTACTTTTGTGGTTTCTTTAAAATGTTAGTGTGTTAAGTATATACAATGGAATTACTTAAAAATGTAAATTTAATAAATACTAATTTTAATCAGACATATTCGGAAACAATTATTTGACATTTATCCGCTGTCTAGACCCGGTAAAATATTTTCTTAATTTTTCAGACGAACCAGTTTTAGTCGAAGTTGCTAGAAATCTTCCGTGCTTCGTGTTTTGTAACACCTTCTCGAGTGAAACTGTTGGAACTTTGAGAACATGATGCACTACTTAGTACTTACAAGTAGCACTATTTGCGCCTTGCGAATAGGCAGCCGCTATATTAGAAAAGTAGTACCTACATTGGGTTCTATAATAGCTAATTTTGATTAAAATTGAGAATCATTATATTAAGATTCAGATAAACAATAGCAATAGTAACCGAATGACATGCGTAAGACGTGCACACCATATCTGCAGTAAATGTTTAGTAACTTAGTAGCAAATTTCTACGATTTTTCTGTTATTGTTCAAGAAAATGTGCAGTAATTGGTGAACATCTGGAAAATTTACAAAAGGTATGTAGCAACTTTTTAGTAAATTTGTAGTTAATGATCAATGAGTTTGCAGCAAATTTTCATGATGCTTTCTATAATTTACAACCCTTCTAGTACACTTTCGGGTATTTTGCAATAAATCTTATAGTCACGTTGCAACTATCTTTTTAGAAATTTTACAGTGCAAATTTGCAGATCAGTTTTTGTTAACAATTTCTATTAAATTTACTATACATTCGTGTTGAAGTTACAACAAATTTGAAGCATATTTTCAGCACGTTTGAAGAAACCTTTTAGCAAAATTGGTCTTGATGTGCAACAAAATTTCACAAATATTTAGTAAATTTTCAACAAATTTGTTGGGAGTGTAAAATGCTTAGCAACTATTTGTAAAAATATATCCTTTATCTAATAGACGTGTCTGTCTGGGACGCAGTTTTGTCTGTCTGGGACGCCGTTTTGTCTGTCCGGGACGCTGTTTCAGCAGCCAAACCGTAAGAGATAGAGAAAAAAGTTATGAAAGTTATATGCTTGGAATGGTCATGTCAGGTCAGGAACCGAATTTCAGTCACGTGACACTTCCGGTTTTCGAGAAATCACAAAAAAGGCCGTTTTTCAAATAGAACGCGTATTAAATAAAAACTGTTTCAGCAGCCAAACGGAGCTGCGACCCTCTGTGCCTTAAAACGTCGATCGGTTAGGCAACCACTTTGACACCTTCCAGGTCTGGGTACAGTTTTTATTTAATACGCGTTCTATTTGCAAAACGGTCTTTTTTGTTTTATTAAATGAGACATTTGTCTCACTGGACTGCTAGTATTGTTATATTATGTCTAAAAAATCAGAGTAATAGGATTAAAAGATTACAGTAATTAAAAATTATAAAGATCAATTCAGATGTGAATTGGATATTCGAATTATTAAGATGCATTTGTAAAGAAAGAAAATAGAATTTCTAATTTAATAAAATTAAGCTGGTTGAGAAACTTAATTTAATATCTAAAATGAAATTGGGAAATGATGACAAATACTTTTTCGAATAGACTATTGAACATAGTACGTATTAATCAAATAATAAAGATTTTATAGTGTGTTGAATTGAAAAAATAAGCAAAATCGCTAAGGAAATGTTTTTATTGATATAGAAACTTTTGAAACGAAATAATGTAACCGAATTTTGTAATTAGAAATTAATAAATAAACCATTTTAAAAAAGTTTATAAAACATGTTTGGTGTATGAAAGGGTTAGAATTTAAGATAATATTAGCGTGGTGTAAACGAAATAAAATAAAATGTTAAAAGTAAGAAAGTGAGCAGACTAAATGGAGGAAGATAAATAATGTGGTGAGAATACCAAACTAAAACAGTTATAATCTTCAAAAGCAAATAAAAAGAAAGAAATACTGAATTAAGTTTATTGTGGGATTACATTTGGCATTTTGCATCGATTGAATTGAATCGCATGGAAGTCGTTAGCAGAGTCAGCATGTTTGTGGGGCTTGTAAAGTGAGGTCTGGTGGCGTGTCTCTGTTCGGGATTCTTGCTGCTGCGCTGCAAAGTATTTCAAATGAGTAATTTGGATTGAATATTAAGAAAACGCAACTACAACTGGGGTCTGTTTGGATCTGTGCTGTGTAGGTTGATTCCTGGGGAAAACTAGTTTCCAGGGTTAATTCGGATTCTGATTCTGGACATTTTGGCAGTTTGGTTCTCAGTTGAGGCCTTCACCGTGGTTTTGAGTGGAGCAGTTGTGGTGTGATAGGTTGCAGAATTGGACGAATTGGTTTCAGCAGAGGCGAGTGCTAAGTTCAATAAAAGATAAATGAATCCAGGTATTATATAAGAACTGAAATAAAATAAAGATTAAAGTAAATTAATTTAATTAAGGGAGTGCTTACTATTTGAGATTGTCGTATGACCAATGTAATGATGAAGTATTTGTGATTGAATTTGCAAAAACTAGTTTGACGTACCATTTGACACAAGTTTAGAATTGTCATAATTAACCCTCAGACTGAGAAAACCGGGTCTCAAGTCACCCGGACTTTCTTTTTTTTTAAATAATTCTAACGTTTTTCAATATACTGTTTTGGGTGTTTGCTGTTATGGAGATGCTGTAGAATAAATTTCGTGGAAAAATGTCTTGGTATACCTGAGCTAATCCGCTCGGGTCACTTGAGACCCGGTTTCCGCGTTTCGCGTTCCATTGTTTTTTTCTTGTTTTCTGGAGTATAATAACACTGTGTAAAATAATAGGCAAAAAGAATGGATCCTAATAAAATTCCCATTACGGAACAACAATTGTATGACGAACTAATGCGTGATGATGACGAAAACTACTCATTTTTTGTCTGATGAGGACAGTGGCAGCGATAAAAGTGACGCAGAATATGAAAAATGTTTTAGTCTGCAGGTCAATAAAAATAAAAGTTTTATGATTATATTATCATGTGCAAGTATGTATTGGAAAAACAGACATTGTGGTGCTTTAACATTAATTTTAAAAAATTGAATTCGATCCGGGTCACTAGAGACCTATTTCCGCACTCCGCGTAACTGAAATTATTTCCGCCGGGCAAGGGTTAAAATAGGAACATCAAATTTCACAATAAGCAATCTAGATAAAAAGAATCCGCTTTTATTTTCAGTCAAGTGTATCTATAGGAGCTAGCAGAAAATAATTTAAAATATCCAAAATAAATAGGGCAATTACGTTGATTAAAATTAAATAATCTTATAGGAAAAACAACGTGGAGCCTTAACCTTATCAATTATTTATATTTTTAAGGTACCGCGAGATTTTCAAGCCCACGATCGATGGGAGGAACGATATTTTAGTTCTGCTCGTCGCCACGACTTGCAAATGCGTGACACTCTCCACTTGCACTCGTTGTGGTTGAGAACTGAAAGCATTGTTTCGTTATTTTCGACATTTCAGAAAGATTACAAAAAAGCAACGGCCATTTACAGAGAGCGACGTACGAACGCGGCGCGCTCTTGCCTTACGTGTTCTTCCAATGGATTATTTTGTGCTACTTTGTCATTTTTAATTGTTCTTAATCGGAGTGATAATATAAACTTCGATCTGCCAAGCTACGTTGTCGATTTCGCTGGACGTCAATATACGATTGTAGTCGGATTCTTCGCACACCCAAAACAATACATTTTCAGCCTGCCTCGAGCCCCGGATTGAAATATTTGAGTTTCTGCCACCCCAACAAACGTCTGGAAGTGCCTCTGGAGCCTCAAGTTCGAATATTCCAGTTTTTGTAACCCAGACGAACATTTTCAAGAGTCTTTCGTTCCCCAGGCATGGAGAAGACCCGCATCGCTTCCGGTGTGTTCTGGATTCATCTGGACTTCAAGCCGCAGGCTTGCTGTGCCTTCAGGTTGGTATTGTTAACACCTTGAGGCAAATACAGTAATTTATAGTACTGAAAATTTCAAACTTTTTCCAGTTAAAATAATATGTAATAGTAAATTAACACTTAGGTATTAGCTTTACGAATAACATGTTCTAAGTGCCCTCCATTACAATAGACGCACAGTTCGTATCGTTTTTGCATATTTGAGGCCATATTTGAAAATAGAGGCTGTTGCATGTGTCGTATCGCTTCAGCAATTTTCTCTTTTAACTGTTGTATTGTCAACGGAGGGTTAAGTCGGAAAACCCATAGTTTCAGCATGCCCCAAACATATGCATCCAATAATGTCCGGAGAGTGAGATGGAAAAGAAAAATCGGTGAAACGTGAAATCACATTGTTTCCAAAGGTCCCCCCCAGAATAGTTCTTGTAGACTGTGCTGTGTGAAAAAACTGGCTACCGAAGGGTAAGTTTCTTGATCTGCAAAACCTCCGAAGGTCATCTACAAACGGTGTGAGAACTTGAGTAACATAGCGCTCTTGATTAACACTTGCTGGACCATTTTGTCTACCTAAACCGTATGAGCGAAAATAGTGCTCAACTAAAAAGACCTTTTCTTCAGTAGATAACATTACTTACGAATTTGCAAACATATTGGTACATCTAACCAAAACCAAACGCCAATGCTCATGTCAAATAACAGTGTCAATATTATTAGAGGTTTAAGCAAAAGTAAGCCTACCGTTTCAGTACTGTTTATATCTTTACATTACTAGAAGTAGATCGGACATTGTTAGTGTATATTGTGTGTTATTAAAGTGTCACTTCACGCACACAGAGCGAGCTTTGCTCTTCCTCAGGTTGGGCCTCGAGCCCCTCCAGTAAAATCCATAAACAGGTTGGAATGTGATCGGCCTAAAAAGATTGATAAATATAGCTTGTAACCGTGACGTCATCTTAGGGCCATGTTCCGCAAATAGCAATAAATTGCATAGCGAGAAAGTGCCGGCTGCTGCTGGATATTTGCCCTGTAGCCTTATGTGGATTCAAAACAGGTTATTATTTGTAGATAACTCTGTACTACTGCAGGTGCTTTTGTCAGTGCGACGTACGGAACCTTCCCGAGAAGCTACAAGATATCTTCGTGGACGTCCTCCTCAACTTTCGATGATCATTAAAGACGACCTAATTGAAATCGCAATTTATTTTCTTATTTTTGATTATTTTTCTGTAGCTTTTATGTCTAGGAATGCAATATCGTAAGTTTAATTAGCACATTAAAATAAATTGATCATTTCCTTCTTAATTGGGGAATGTCAATTATCTCTGTCGGCGAGGATCCAATCCAGTGGCGCTCATATAATAATAATTACTTACTTATATGCCACCGCTTTCAGAGTGGACCTGCGCTCGTGCCCCTCTGTAGGTAGCTGAACTTTAGCACACTCGCGCACCCGTCCCCTTTTATTAATCTTACGCTGATTTCTTTCATATTGCAGCCTTCTTGTTACCGGCGGAACTCGTCGTCACGACACTGACACGATACAAAATCGGGAAATTCTCGGATCGATTGCCCCAATCCCGTTACAATGGGCTGTAGCAAAGGTTGTCGGGTCACTCAGAGGAGAGGGGGGGTTATTTACGACCTGAAATTAGGGCTACGATCCGGCAAATGAAATGAAGACATTGATTGCCAAGCACCACATTTTTTTTGTCGGTAGTTCCGTTCACTCAAAAGAGGAAACTGAATGAATCTTACAAGGTAATCGCAGTGCTTGATTTCAACCTGCGTGCGGCATCGGTAAACTTACCTTGCATGTATTCCTTCAGCTTTCCCGAAAACTCTTTGCAAAAGAAAAACACAACTACTACTAAGTTTGCATGCAACATGAAGTACACGCAATAAGAACGCACGACTAATTTAGAATAAAATATATTAAGTGAAAGGACTGTCTTATTTCTATATTTATAGGCTCCTCTAAAGGTGATAATTTCGGAAACTGTGTAGTGAGTGCAAGTAGTTGAAGATAGCGAAAAAAGCGACACCAGAACATGACGTGAAAATTGTACTTGGCGAGTTCAACAGGAAAGTGTTTTGGTCAAGAAAAATTACACTAAGGAAATATGAACGTGAGCTTCAGGAAAGCGCATAGTCTTATTCTAGCGCTCCTTCCACTTCTCCAAGCAATTTTTGTACTCAACTTTTGGAATATCATTTAGCTGCTTCCTCGCATTCTGATTGATCCGCTCCACATAGATCGCAAGGAGCCAATAAGGGCTGAGGACGTGATTAATGAGATGTAAGGCCAAAAAATTATGAATAACATTGGATTAATGCGCTAGTGCGTTGTCTTGGTGAAGCTGCCTGTCATCGCTTTCCCAGAGATGAGGTTGCTTTCTCCTCGGTGCATATCTTTAATCTTTTCAAAATTTCCATGTCGTAAGTCATGCTCACCGTCTAACTTTATAGAGTATTCATAGCTCAACGCCCTCAGTAATTTTGAAGAATTGTGAAATGGGACGAACACATGTGCAGTACCTTACGTCACTGCATATCACAGCTTTCTAGATAGTTTCCGCCTTGTAATAGTCCTCCAAATTGTGCTGGGTCTACCACGCTCTTCTTTCTCGTTTTAGGTTTCAATCCAATAATCTGTCTACTTCTCTAATCATCAATTAATTGTTGTAGATATTCTGCCAATCGCCACTACTGATTTACTAACCAAGTGTTTTTTTTATCACTCTACAAAATTGCGTACAAATAAGAGGCTTTCGTTTTCTTCAAATTATCCAGTTCAAAATTTTATATTTTCTACAATTTATAAAGTTGTTCTGTCCTACACAAATATGAACCGGCTAACTGCAATCTTTATATGGTCGTGAGTAAGAATTGAAAACTTGCTCTTAGAGGTACTACATAGAAACAACATGGGCCATATAGCAACAACGATCAACTCAGTCTAAGTAGGATTCCAAACAAATTCCACCTACCGTTTACGGCTTTTGTCTCACACTAACCTAATCTCAAAACAGTAGGTATTAGTAGCTTGCATAAAAAAATATCAGAAGTAAAATTTAAATACAAAGTCCTCAATAGAAACAACAGCCAAGTGCGAATAGGAATTCGTGCAGATACCATTATGAAAGTGAGATAATAACGGTTAACACAAAAACATATTAAAAGCAATTACAGACATCCATAGCCAAAAAGACTATATCAAAATTGACATTTCACAAATAACACTAAGGGCCGGTTGCAGAAAGCAATGTTAAGTCTGGCGTCAGCTAACGCGACGTCAAAGTGAACAAAAACGAATCAAATCTCAAATCTTTATGGTAACTAATACATTAGTAAACAAAATTTGATGCGATTTTGTTCACTTTGACGCGATGTTAGCTAACACCAGACTTAACATTGCTTTCTGCAACCGGCCCTAAGTTTATCATCTCCGAAAGTCACCCAGAAGTTAAGTTATTAATATATAAAAATTACAAAGGCCTCGTTATATTTGAATAATCCTGAATATTAAGTTTATTTGAACAATCCTGAATATTAAGTTATTACTATATTGTTATTATAAAAACATCTGGGCTATTGTGTTGTATTTTTAAGTTATTATTCATTGATTAATGATTCTATCTCATTGGTTGGGTTGTTACATACAATTTATTATTTGAAATATATAAAATTATTTGTTAATATACTAGCTAATACATAAATTGTTACGATTTTCTTAAATTGCGCTAGTTTCTACTAATAGTATTTTTCAGATTATGGGAAACAATATTCTCAAAGTCAACTTATAGTGACCTAACCTAACATTTTTAATGCAGAAATATGCTTACATTTAAACAATTACGTCTGCTATTACCTATCGATGCGTTGCCTAGGTGATATATCGTTGTAAGCAACGTCACCAATAGAAAACACGTACAATGGTTACCACCGGAAAAACCACTGAATTTATTTTAGGATAACGTGCGTCTGACCTTAATTTTATATTTCTACGACGGATGTTTAGGCCTTTACCGGTCCATCAGCAACTCCCCCCATAACTCGCCAACGTGATGCTTGTCGTTTAATTGCTGCTTCCGGCCCCAATGTCAGCTCCTGTGGCCACAGCTAGGGCTCAGCTGCGATGCACAATGGAGCTTCAAGACCTGCGTTTCTTATTTCGACCACGAACAAACCACCGCCAAAAAACACCCCCAAACCAGAAGCACATCTCAGCAGTTTTTATCATCTGCAGAGGTGCTAGGATGCAAACTCTCTGTAGCCTATCTAACAACACTGCACTAATGTTAAAATGCTTCGTAAATGTTAGAAATTTATACTTATTCTCATTTTTACTTTGCTTTTGGTGGGAAACCAAAACACACACACCAGCTTGGCTTCTGGCCCCAATTGTTCTTACATTTTTTGTTTACCGTTTGGCATTTGAAAGTCCCGGCTTTCTATTATTACAGTTTCATTTTTAAGATAAGGCCAATGCTATTTATGCATTTTAAAATTCAAATTATTTCAAGGCTAATGCTCTTTGATAACAGTTTTAAATTCAAATTATGACATTTATGGAATATTTTTAACATAATATTTGCAATGCTTGAATTATATTAATATTATATTAATATTACGGTCATTGCAATATACCTAAACATATGGACAGAGTTCTCATATTCAAAATAAACCCAGACAGTTATCAGGAAATATAAAAACTATACCGCGTATGTGAAATTTCAAAACCGGCAATTCAAAAGTCAAATTACCAAATATACTTTGTTAAATAAAAGAATTGAGCTAATTATACGCCTCAATCCGAAAAGCGACTATAACTCCAATTAAAGGAGTCTCCCAAGGCGCTCCAAAAAGCCATGTTCTTAAATGTAATCCGCGAACTCGACGTATTTAAAATATATTGCTGTGTATTATTTAGTTAAATAAATAAATGTAATAAAATAATTACTAAAATGACTCATATCTCATCGGTCGGGTCTCTACATCCTAGCAAGTATTATTAAATAATAAGAACTAAGTCAAATATATTTGCTATAAAATTCAATATTTGGGTCCTTTTATAATAATTTCGAAAACTAAAAACTAATACGCATTTAACTACTGGGATCGTTTCTATGCGGACATTATAACTAATGGGAACTCAAGTAGAAAATATGGCATTCCAACCTCACAAGTTGTGCTAAAAGAATTCGCATTTCTTGAAGAAACAGTTCAGTTCTACGTCATTACATGGTTCCTTGGCGACAACAAAAGCGTAAGTAAATAAACGTGACAAAACAAAACTCTTAAGGGACGCTCTTGCAGGAAGTTGATATAAAATAGGCGCCACTTGGCAATTTTAAGAATAACGCTTTCTAGAACCATTTTCCTGACCTATTCTCCCGCTCCTGCGATTGATAATAGAGCACCAAAAACCCCGTAGTAAATCCCCCGTTGCTGTAGACCCCTGCGCTGACGAATATGGCTGTAATGGCCTACACACCTCGCATCGTTGATTCGGGAACTTTCTCAGCTGTTACTCTGCACCACTCAGTATTTTGCCCCATCCTAGGGCTCCAAACTGCTTCAGGACAGCCTGCTGCCTCGTTCACACTCACCTCAGACTTCAATTATTACGCTGCCTGCTAGTCCAAAATTCCTTCGAAAATCACCAACTACTGACGCACTATTTTACCTGGTCGGAAGCACTACCAAGCACCAGCCAAACTTCCACAGGTTCCATAAGACACAACTTTTAATGAATGTGAGTTAATAGGATATTGACAAGAAGTACTTACTAGTTATCATTATTTAAAAACGACATTAACTGTAAACATATTAATTTTGCAGTTTGCTTACCTTTCAAGTTTATAATTTGACTTTGACGTTTGTAAGAAGTGTCATTTGACATAATTCTCATATTACCAAATAACCATGAAGTATAATTATTTTGATACTCAATAACAATCAAGACGATAACAAAGTTATTTTATAAAGCTTGAACCTAACCTGATTTAAGAGTTGTTCTACCGGGCTAGTAAAATAAATAAATTATGTGTGTATGATGTTTTTCTTGGCCGGAGATTTCATCATGAGATTCTATTGAATACTTTTAGTTTAACAACTTTCGAATTCAGGAGAATTTCTATAAGCCTTACCTTCCTTCACAAATTGGTACGCAATAAAATTTACTACTCAAACATACTGCAGAAACTTGATGTTCGTGTTCCCAGAACCAGTAATAGGCAATGGAACACTTTTTACTTGCCAGCGAGTCATACGAACTTCTTGTTTAAATTCCCTGTATACTCAATGTGTCACAACTATAATGTTATTTCAAATTATGTCGATATTAATATAGATCATTTTAAAAAGGTGATAGATGTGGCGTTCAATTCGCCTATTATTATTGTGTTTATATTTGTTTGTAATCTAAGTCTTCAATTTTTTTGCTTATCGCTTTTGTTTTGCATGTTATTTACTTATATATTTATATGAAAAAATTGTCCTGTAATTGGTGGTGCTGTTGGACAATAAATGATATTATTATTATTATTGTTTACCACAAAGGCCTTTGGATAACTAAGCGCATTCTGCCTTCTCTGAATTCTGAGAGCGTGATAATCTGTATGAAGAACGTTTGGAAGTTATAGCGAGTCTTATTGCTGTAGTATAACGATGCCATGAGAAGATACGGCAGTAAAACAAAAAAATCATTCTACGTTATCCAAGAGTTGCAGGTCCGACAGCGGTGCTGCGGCTTTAGATACGTCTTGAGGCAGGCAGTCTCTCTAGGTCCAGGAGGTTCCTAAATAACGGATAGATCGCTGAAGAAGGCGTGAAGCTAGGAGAACAAAAAAAAGGCGTGCAAACTCTTCTACCAAGCCACGTGAAGGAAAAGATCGGAACACATACCTAGAGGTGACAATCAGACAGTAGAGAAACGCGAGCTAGCTGCGCAAAATCTGCAAGCCTCTGTCAGGCCATTTTTATGATCTATCGAGTAGCTCAGTGTATTGACAATGAGGGGCGTTACTTGCCGGATATTATGTTAAAAACCGTGTAATTTTAAATTTCCAATTATGTAGAAACACGAGAAAAAAGAATGAAAACGATAAACATAAAACTTTTTATTGACCTTTCAAATCAGCAAGTTTCGCCGCCGCACCCTGTATTTTGAAAGGGCACTGTTTCAAAGCAGCAATTGGTAGTTCTAACAGATAACAGATTTTCAAACCGTAATATGTAACAGCTCTGTTTTTTGGTATCGTGTAAAATTATCACCAACATTGTCCCGATGTTGTCTACATCATCTACTGTTAAAATACATAATTCTGTACGCCGACCTCCACCATTTAGCCCAGTCAGTACCACTTTCATTAATAAATACGTGTCGTGGGGAGTCTCGTTCAAAAACTTGTGACGTTTTCCATCATCAAAACCTTTTAGTTTTTCGGTCCACACATTTTGACGTTTCATGAAAGCGAATAGTTTCTTGTATTGTGAAATATTCATATTTTCATTGATTTTTATTGTACTTTTCAGCAGAGAGTATGTAGACCATAAGCTGGATACCTTTAAGACTTGCCTAAAATAATTACAAAAAAAATTTGTACGAAAAACACCTTTACTCATATCAAATACTGGGTGATTCTTAATTTATACTAATAATTGCGATGAATGGATAGTTCGTGATGTGTAGTGATGGGTAATTACAAAAATGTAGTATAAGTATTTTATTAACGGAGATAACTAATTAATTATGTACTTAACTTGAACTGGAATATCACAACAATTGCTCGAAGTGATTTCCTTCGTTTTCGAGGAACACCTGAGCTCGTCGAATTCATGCTGCACCACACGTAAGTACTGACAACACGTAGAAAAGTTTCTCGACCGAATTATATCTTTGAGAAAACCTTTGTTTATAAAGCCGAGCGGCAGCTACTGAATTTTGGTGTACTTTCCCGTAATTTAATACCATGTCAATGAGTTCTGCGTTGGTGAAGTTAAGTGCCTTCATTTTTCTTTTACGATTAAAGGAAGCTCCAATTTAACAACTAGTGACGGAGAGTGACAGATACAGTTCAAGGCAAATGCGATAATTTTATATTTTACTAGTTCAGCACTCTTAACATAATTAATTTGTTATCTCCGTTAATAATAGTATTTTACATTACAAGCCAGGTAAAACAGTTTTTACTGGCGATAGGATTGGCATGACTGGCGAGCCGTTAGGCGAGCCTGTCATATCCTTGAGCCAGTAAAAATGGTTACCTGGCGTGTATTGTTGAATATTTTATTTGTTTCTCACTTGTAATTAACTAGAAATTTACCATTTATTCAAAATGTCAAACTGACAAGCAACTAAATTCATCAATATGACACATACTAAGGAAGACAACTCTGGCTTTGCACGCTATCATTTATCTATGAGCACGCTTGTAAAATATAACTGGCTAGCCAGTAAAAAATTTACTGGCTAGCCAGTTATGAAACATTTTCAAATTGAATACAGTGACTTGATAAATTGATGTTTACAAGTGAGGAACAAATAAAAAACTTTTACTATACTTTTTTTTAATTACCCATCACTACACATCACGAACTATCAGTCCTCGCAATTATGCATATAAGTCAAGAACCACCCTGTATAGTACGACCAAAAATGATTTTCATCTAGTATGGCTATGGAATAGTTCCTAATTAATGAATGCAACTATAAGTCACTTAAAAATCAAATGTCAAGTTTGACATTTAAGTATAAACATAGTTGCATTCGTAAATTAGAAACTATTCCATAGCCATACTAGATGAAAATAATTTTTGATCATACTTTTGACCTTCTCATAAAAATAATCCAGCATTAAGTTTTCGTCAACTCCTTTAAATTGTTTGGTGTCTCTCCATTCGCAAGACATATACACTTTCTCGTATCTTTCCTTGGATTATACAGAAAATAGACTTGAAGAAGCTTCTAAGACAGCATTTAAAATATCTTCCAAGTTGTTTTTCATACTATTTCCGTCATCCAGAACCATAATTTTCGAATTTAATCTCCAAAAATTAGTTCGTTTGAATGTTATGTACAAAAAGAAATTTGTGAAAGATTTCTATGTTACTGAGAATCTACCTACCATGCTTTTTTAGATTTTTAATTGCGAATATTATACCGCAAGAGAGGTAAATAATTGTTTATTAAATAAATGAATATAAGGTATAGTTTGCGCATCGAGTTAAAAAAGTGATTGACTAGACTCCTATGGCATTTAAGTACTTGCTATCGCTAGTAGTTAAACTAACCATACTTGTATAGTAAACTTTTCGGAACTTGGTACGTAATATACTATCTCCTGCCTTGACAAAAATTAAAAAAGAGTATTTTCTAATGTTACTTTACTTATAACCAGCTACTGTTGCGAAGGTCATTCTGTATTTGAATCTTCACTGTATTCGGAGCTACTTGAACGTGAGTCTCTATGCTGCCCAACTACAAGGCTCCTATAGATGACAACCAATATGAAGTAAGTCCACATCAGTTGGAGTACAAATACCGAGCCAAATAGAAGCCCACTGAAGATATACACAGTTGGATACGTTGCTTGATGGTGCTTGGGTACTAAAAAAACAATCCTACAAAAAAGATATCCTAACTACTGCATCAATTATATCAAACACTTTACCTATACATCAAGATAGGAAAAGCACCCAGCCTAGTAATAAACCATACAATTGTAAAAACAGACAACATAACTAAGCCTATGGTCTGATAACCGGCATACTTGGACATTTTAGCCAGCTGCAAAATGAAAGACACCAGTCGAGAAAGTAATAGTGCTATTTACCTACATCCTTACCTCGAGATATATATCTGCAGCGTCTAACATTACTAGCATTTGACTTCCCATTCTGTAATGGTTCGTCATCCATGACAACGATATTAAAAAGACACTGAGGATGTGGTGGATGAAGTTTTGCCAGAAGTCCTTGCGCTTCACGTCGAAGAACTGGGTTATGCACAAGGACGAGTAGAGTCCTAGGGATATTATGAACTGCCACCACACTCCATCGGGCATTCCATAATGAGGATAATTCTCCCTGCAACTAAACATGTTTTCCATATTCATTTTTGACAACAAGTGGCCTTGCTTTTAATTGTTCTACTCAATCTAGTCTGTACGCCCTTTGCCCTATATCTCAAACTGCCCGAGTTGTAATAACGTATTTCATAATACAATTTGTTTTATAATTTCATCTGAATTATAATTCAAAGCTTGTAAACTTGTGTTTATTTGTTACCAGCTTTTGCCACAGCTTGTAGACAAGGCAAAGAATGACAGAAACTCACCAGCACTCCACCGCATTCCATACCCAAGATTTATCCCAAAGCATACACATTCCAAAGACAAAACTGCTGGTGTAATAAAAACATCGCCAGGCCGATTCACAGAACTTGGTTAAAGTGGAGCTACTATCTTGAATTTTTCTTAACCGCAGCCAACGCCGCACTTGTACCTCCCTCCACCCGAGCTTCTTAGCCAAACCTTGAACCTAAAACACTTATCGTAAAATAAAAAGTATTTCGAACGTGAATATTGACCTGCTTCTGATCGATCGATTTTCTCTGGAGATATGCGTACTCCAATATGGAATTCGCTGGGGCCTTCTTAGTTTCACATCGCTCAACCCCTAAATATACAGCAATGGGTGCAAAGCAAAACCTGAAAAATTAAAGCTTATTGTGGTAAGTGGTGGCTACTAGAACGGTTTACTTTTCTAGCAAACAGCGTAGTATAAATAGGATAAAAGCCGCTGGTATTGAAAAATATAAGTCGGTGTATTCCCTGTACTGGATTCCGTTCCTTAAACCGGGCGCCATGTCATCCCTTGTGATGTTGGGGAACAACCATACATCTTCTCTCCAGAATCCTTTACTAACTGTTTTCAGAATATGGTTCATTGTTGCTTCGAAATAGCTTAAGCTGAATGTGTTGGTTTTGAAAATTCTGTCATTAACCTATAACAAGAATAATAGCTTTAAGTGTTCGAATTTCGTATATTATGAAGGCTTCCTGTGTGTATTGTTGTCTGTATTCTTTAACTTTCAATATTTGTTATGGGAACGAAGCAAATGACAATATAAAAATTAATAGCTATTTATTTATCTAGGAAGCAGAGGTATTCATTTCCTCCCACGTGTGAATTTAATTCCAGACGCGTTAGCGGAGGGCATTAAACTAGGGCGCAAACGACTTTCTATACAGTGAGTAGAAAATAGCTATTTATATATCTAGAGAGGAAATAAACCTTTGCTCCAATGACATATACCGATGGGGCCACAATTATATATAACAGCAATGAGATAACATGAACAAGAAAATAACTCGTATTGCTTGAGTAAGAAAGAGATAAACATAGTAGCAAATATTCGAGAAGGCTTGACCCATAATTTAATTATGACATTTGTTAACTAAACATGCCTACTAAAATAATTTTTTCGTATGGCCATCTCTTTCTTACTCAAGCATTCTATTTTGTTATTCATGTTATCTCATTGCTGTTATATATAATTATGGCCCCATCTGTATATATATGATTTTTTCTTCGAACGCATGTTCTATTGCCCGAAATTTCAAAAATGTTGCTTTAGGAAATCATTATAGTGACTCTAGATATCTGTAGTGACATTTTGTCTAATTTCCAAATCACCATAGCGTTGAAAAGCTTTGGTGTGATATCCATGGTAACATAAACACAAATGCGGGAGCAAAAAAATATTGGCTCCCGCCGGGAGTTAATAAAAATTGGCTCCAGCTGGTTGAAAATTGACAGTTTTTTTTCCTAAAACTAGGGCGCAAAGGCCGACTTTCTATACAGTGACTACAATTTTTTTTAACAACGATACCATAGATTTTTACTTGATATATGACATATGCTATTAAATGCTTTCATTTGTGTAAGTTAAATAATACGCAAGAAACTACATAAAATGATTTGCGATAAGCAATCAAACCTCCAGATAGCTACAGTGGGACACGGGCGCGGTTATATTCTGAGGGCACGGGTGTTTCTGTCTAGACCAGATATTAATAAGGGCGAGAACCCTAGGTACCCTAGGGGCAGAAACGTTTCAATCGCAAATAAAGGTAGAGGTAACTTTTAACGCATCCGCCATCGATAGCAACGCGTCACAAACGAAAGTGGACGCTGTCTAACAGCTTGAGAAGACTGTGTCACGGGTTCAACTGAAAGACAAACAGCGGTTAAGTGGATCCGTTGGAACACGATTTAAGTGGCTGCTTAAGCAGAAGAGGCCTAAGCTAAAACAAAGAAACCTCCAAACCACGCGGACAGTATTCTCAAAATCTACCCCTTGAAACAATAAAGAAGCCGACCTGCGATTAATTAATAAAATTGATCGATATTAATAAAATCGCAGATCAACCCCCCCTACAGTTTATACACCACGGCAACTCTGAAAACTCTTTACTTACCGCGATGGCCGAGCTAACTCAAATTTCGGCAGCCTTGGGTCGTAGGTACAAATCATCAGCTGTGTTCCCTGGAATGTCTTCAAAAAAGGAAAGCAAATGTGCGCCAGAAATCAAAAGATTTCAAATAATAAGAGGAAGTAAACTGCAAGTGACTAGCGTTTAATTAGTAGTAATAAAAAGTCTCGAAGTGTCAGTAATAAATAATCAGGATAATTAAAATGCAAATAATGTGATAACAAAGTTGTGTACGTTAACTGAAGGTTGCGACACGCATAAAATAAAAAAAACCCCTTTCGGGTTATTCTAATAACTGTGAATTCAAATTATTCATAGGATATGCATACCTCATTCACTTAATAATTCCTTCTGTTTAGGCTATTGAAATAAAAAAGCGTGACTGTACCTTTTACAGAGGGTCAATACATATCAAAAGGGTAGCTTTAAATACTGAGCATAATTAAATATAGGTATAAGAATTTAAATGTAAAAACAAGAGCATGTATGAAATTGAACATTACATGTTAATCATTGCAAAAAGTATGATGTTAAATTCCAAATACTGACGGGTTTAAAATGCACAGATGTGAATTCCTGGTATTGAAGATAAGTTGATATTTAATCCTGGAGTAGCACTAACTAACCTCGAAACATATGCTGGACGTGAACGGCTACACACATTGTTGAAATCGCCGTGGATGCACCGGTGATTGCAGCGGAAGCACCCTCAAATGGCAGCAAATACCAGAACACCAGCAAGTATCGAAAATGCGATTAGGTTAATAACTTGGCCTCCGAGATAAACTCGAGGATGAAACTGTTAATAAAGAGCTAAGAAAAAATGTAATTACTATGGAGATAATAAGACAGAAAAGCGCCATCGTACCTGATCATTGTCAGCCCTACGAAACACACTGCTCATTAAATTAATTGAGCGCACGTAATTTGACTTAAACAATCAAACCTTAGCCGCGCCGGTGACGGCGGGCTCAAGCGAAGACAGCAAGTGCTCGGACGAAAATTTCGTTTCCAAAGGAAAGCTCGCATTACAACGGCCTGCGATAACAGATAGCACGGGTCAAAAGGGCATCGGGCGAACGAAAGGAACTCGATCCAGGTACAAAATAAGCTGTTTTGGAAAATTTAGGAATTCGAAAGGTAAAGGATTTATAATTCAACTAAAAATATACAGGTTAGGCCTAAAACAAATTGGTAACTGGCGAAACAATTAAGCGTAGCCAAAAAATTGTTTCATCCTGAGATGGCCGGTAAGGGGAGAGCGCACCTCCAAGTGATACAAGTGTTCCGTGGGAGGTAGCGACTACCTCAACTTCCGTAAATGTTAAATAGGCCTTAGAATCTGTCAAAATGGGTATCATAAACGGAAACTACCCCCGGTATAACATCACCACGGAAGGGATGACGGCCATCCAAAAAACTATACTTGAAATCATTGCTAACCTAGAAGAAAGTTTCCTGAAGCCTACATTTCTAGGCAACACTACCAAAACTAGATGGCTACTGATGAATGTGTTTTATCGAACTTTTTCCGCTGTCTAGGGTGTATATCACACGTTTCCGGAGTTTTGATCTACTCCCGTCTTCAGGTGTTCCTGGTTAGTCTTGAGAAGGACTGATATTGTACGCTTTTATTCGTAAACTCTTGCCTCCCCCGGAGTTTGAACCCGGGACCGCTGATCGCTGTGATTATTAGTCTGTCACTCTTACCACTAGGCCACCAGCTCGGTTATATATTTTAATTATAAACTTATATACATCTTACCGCTGTACAGTAGACTATTTTTGTAATTCTCTGCGCAGTAGTGGCATCCAAATGGGCTTTAGTTCTGCGCTAGTCTGGCTAATTGGTTCTACTGCCAACGCTATGTATGTAGCCTCTTTCAGCTTCCTACGGAACCTGTTTTCCTCTTTAGCTACAATTGATGCGTTATCCCATGGTATGCGGTGGTCTTCCTTCTAGACGTGTTCTGCGATCTTGGATTTGATGGTTTCGCCCTGTCTAATATTTTTACGGTTTTCCGATAATCTCACTCGTAGAGGTATTTGTGTTTTTCCTATGTATTGTCTTCTACACTCGCACGGTACGCTGTAGATACAGTTCTTTAAACTTTGATCTTTGTTATGAGGCTTGGTATGAGTCATCATGCCTCTTAGAGTTGTTGTGGACTTTAAAACGAGTTAATTCGTACCACCTGTATTTATTCAAATTATATCTTTTTATTGTATGCTAATTAGCAACAAAGCCTGACAGCAAGTGCTCTTCTATTTATACACGTAGTCTGTTAATATATAGTGATATTTAAGGCATACGCTGTCCATAACTATAAGTGTGGTGCGCCGCGAGCTCGTGACGGAATTTGTTAACACGGCAGTTTTCGCAAGGAAATAACCGGCCGAAAAGGGGATCAAGGCTGGACACCTGATAGATGTAGAATTCGCGCCAAAGCTCGGGGATGAAAATTCGCACCAAGATCGTTAACAGCTGCGGGTTGCTGTGAGTTCGCTGATTCAACTCCAAATTCTCAGCGACACCAAGCGGTCTAAGAATAGTCCTCAACAGAGATTCCTATATTGTGTTGTGGCCGACAATATTTCGTCGTCGGCTTATTGTGTCTCTGAAAGATAAAACCAGTGCCCAAAGTAGCCAAATCCTGACGCAGTTGCAGCCTCGTCCGAAGACAGGTATCGTTGCGACATCATAGGAAAAGTACCTGCCTTCGCAGACGGGTAGAGCATTGGGAAGACCCCAAACAAGGTTAGTTGCTAGCTATATTCACCGTGCAAGTAAAATCTTATTGCAACATTTGGAGCCATTACACTCGTGGTTGTTAACACGGGGGATTACCCGCTGATCGAGCATCCCGGTTACGTCATCTCAACCCACCGGCACGCCATTTAACTTTGCGCCGGTTAATGAACTACGTATCTGGTTGAACTATTCGCATATACGTAGCGTGTTAACGCCGTATTTTGTATGTACTTATATGTATTCTCTTGTGTGTATTCGTTTGCAGATTATATGTACTCTTTGTAAGTTGTCAGGTTCTTTATTGTCATTAACGATTGCAGTGGTAAGGACAACATTTCAGGTGTCTACGAGTTCGATATATCTTCGTTTGTACCGTGTCACCATTTTTTTGAACTAGTACGTCTAGGTATCGGTTCCGATAAACAGCCAACGAGCAGCCCGGATTGCGAGAAGAGCGAGCGAAGCACTAATTAAAGAACGAATTAACTATCACCGGTTTTCTAAACAACAACTCAAAGTGCAAATCGAAGACCTTCACGCCACCATAAGAAACACAGTCAGTGAAGAAGACTTTGTGAGGATAGACGCGGCTACAAAGTTAAGTTATAATAAGGCTGGGGAAAAACAAAAGCAGGTACACCTACGAAAGCTGGATCAATTAATCAAGAACAAGCAACCAGCAAAAAGTAAATGAAAGACCGTAATAAATATATCCAGCAGGCAGCTGGACGAAACTGAAAAGACGGTACTAGCGAAGGGACTAAACTACGCGGTAACGCCAAGGTATATTCCAAAATTCGATCTCATAACCGCCGTTGAAGAAACAGCAGCACGCCTATGACCAGAAGAGGTAGAAGAGTATCGATGGAGAGCAAGAAAAGTCCTTGATCCATTAAGGAAAATTAAACTTAATCTCACCAGGGCGGAGATTAGAGCGATCAAAGTTCTCAAAAACGAAGCTACCATCAAGATACTACCTGCAGACAAAGGCAACGCAACAGTGATCATGGATTCAAACACTTACTCAGAGAAAATCCAAGACCTGATCAATGCGGGAGAATACAAGGAACTTCCTACAGACCCAACACCGAAGGTCAAACGGAAAATATACCAGACGTTGTTTAAACATAAAGAGGAGTTCTCAAACTTCCAGAGAATGAAACTTACTCCGCATTACAGCAAACCGCCTCACCTATAGATACACCCAAGATACACAAAGAGGGAATACCCCTAAGACCGATAGTTAGTTCCATAAATTCACCATGCCATCCTCTATCAAAGTTCCTGTTAACAATAATATCCCCACTAGCGGCCAAAACAACATCCGCCGTGAAAAATGTTGAACACTTTGTAGACAAAATCAAACAAACTCACATAGCTTCGAATGACATGATAGTGAGCTTTGACCTAGTAAGCCTCTTCACAAATGTGCCGACAGATGACGCACTAGCAATCATCAGAAACAGGCTGGAATTGGATGACACACTTGCCGAACACACATATCTACAGGTAGATACAATAATAGAGCTGTTAACGATCTGTATTAAGACTACATACTTCCAAGCAGACGAGCAGTTTTACCAAGAAGAGTTCGGAGTGGCCATGGCACACTTTTTGATTAGAGCGGAATTCTTGTAAACGCCGAAGCATGCAGTCCGCGAAAATATAAATAGTACAGTACCTTAGCTTAGCTTTATCTGCGGCGTTCGAAGGGGCTCAAGCTGGGAACCAGACAAATTTCCCAAGACTACGAAACAGGGGGCGGGAGAAAGGAACTTGAAGCGTCAGCGTTGATAATGTCCCGCAGTTTTCTCTCTCGGAGCAACGATGCAACAGGAATTAACGACAAGGTTCACATGTACAATTAACCAGGGATAGACCGCTCTCCATTTGATCACCCACAACAGGGGTTATATCGGCCCCAGGCTCATTTAAGAAGGAGAAGCACCTGGATTTCTATGGGACACGCACAAAAAACCCTAACACACGGTCCTGCGACCGACTCGCTCGAAGTCTGGAAACCCACACACTAAAATTACGGGAACTCACTAACTAGGAGATTTACTGCACGAAACATAGCAAACGGGGGTCACTCGCCCCCACGGCACGAGGCCGCAGAGGAAGGCCAGAAACGCCACGCGTCAAAACTACTTGTTGGAAGTCGGATGCCAACTGCCTTTCAAAACCGCCAAGACAGCCTCGAAAATGCAGTCAGACAGCGCGATCGATAATGTAGTGGGGCAGGAGAGCTGTGCCTTACTCTCTCGCACCCATGGCCGTTTCCTGTTAGATTCACGTCTCGAAACGTTTAAGAATGCGGCATACAGACAAATCGATATTTGTAACCTAGCGTGCCAACGAATATAAACAAAGATACAAAATGAGTGCATTTCAGATTCGACGGCGGCAAGCGAACGACCCAGCGGTGTGCGTTAGGAGCTATTAAATGCTTGCATAAAATTCGATATGCTTACCTTAAAGCGGAATAATACGAAAAACACATATACAAGTAGGGTCGTAATTTAGAAAATGCGCTAATAGCCTTACGTTTGCATCAAACTAAAAATATCCTAACAACGCTCACCCGAATTTCGCGCCCGCGAAGTCGTCACTTGTTGCCAAGAGTTGAAGTAATTAAGATGTGGATAGTGTCGGCTACAAAGGTTCGGGGCGATCCAAATTCAAATGGTCAGTACATTTCTGGTCGCCTACCGATTACAGTGGCCGTAAGTTTTGGTGATTGATGGTTGCGCACCGATTGTCGAAGCTGATTGGCCAGTTGTTTTACAGATAATAGGTCTGGTTCTTATTTTTCACCATCTTCTATAGCTATCGACTATATTTGTGAGTATATGAATTTTCGTCACTATCTTTGAAATATTTTATGCATTAAAAACTCTGGTTCCCTTTGTAATTTTATTTAATTTATGCTAAATATTAATGTAACTTTTTCCAGAGTTTACCAAATAAAGTTTTTTACGTAGCATCTCAGTTATTAGTAAAGTATCAGACAAAATTTAATTCTCTAAACTAAATTACACTCTAAATCTAATAAAGATGCAACCCCCTTCTCAAAGTGAGGTTTGAGAGCTCGAGCGGTATGGCTGGCGACTGTGTAGCTGTGTATACATAATCCGGACGTACAAACGATCATACAAAAAACAAAAACCGGCGATGGCCATTATTACGACACCCGCAATTGAGGCGATATACAAGTTCCGCAGCAGAGATTAACGTCCACTAAACGAAATAATTTCGGAATAGGATTATTTAATTCGCTCCCTCGTACTCTCAAAAATGCCACAACAAAACTCTTTAAAGTTAAGCTTAAAAATCATCTTCTGGCCAACGTTTACTATGAACTTTCCGATTTAAGATTTCTTGAAAATTAAGACTATTTTGTTTTATTGACTATATTATTTAGTTGTTACTGTATTTTTCCGTAGATTACTATTTCTGTAAATGCATTGTATATTTTTATATATTTTATATTTTTATATATTTTATATTTTTATATTTTAACGAAAATTGTGACATATCTAAGCACCACGGTGTATAATATGATGAATAAAATACTACTACTACTACTACAATATCTATAAAGATTTTAATAAAAAAAAATTAAAGTAAGGGTATTATGGTAATATCATTAATAGTGCTAATAATAAACAAAAAACAATATGGCCGGAGGCCGGTCAGTTCGTCCACCAGACAGGTACGTCCTATAATTACACCATTCAGTTCGACCACGAATACACTTCGAAGAGATTAAGGAGCTTATCTACCTCTAGGAATAAAAACAAATACTTTAAGAAAGACATTTATTTATTATCAATATTGGTAAATACTTACTCGCAAAAGACATAATTTTTTACATACTCAAAAGTAGCTAAAACATTGCTATTATATTCTTGAATTTTTAGCTGGATGAAATGTTGTTTCTATTTGGTTATACTTTTCTTACAGAGCAATTTGCCGAATTTATTTTAATATACGTTTCTGATTGAATGTTTTTAAAAATTAAATAAATTAGAATGAGCAGAATAAAAATTTGAATTAAAGTGCGACTGAAAAGGCTCACAAGAGTTTTCTGTCCTGCACATACTGTCTGTAGTGCAAGCCTACATGCTTGGCGGAAAATCAGATTCCTCATCTGAGGTTTCCTCAATATAATCACAAAATTTTGTTAATTTTTCATTATTGGGGTTGAAAAAACTACGTGCGATTAAAAAAATGAAGCTCAAAAGATAATTTTAAAAATTTGCCTATTTCTGAATTTTTATCCTTGTATTCCGTAACTAAACTGAATCGTGTATTTTTCGGAACCGAGATTAACAAAGATGAAATCGGCATCCTATAATTTCTCCATGTGGCCACATGGCCACAATTGTGATTGATTTAAATATTAGCTCTAAAGTATTACATTTTTCAGCTAACAATTGAAATAATTTAATATTAATTATATAAGAATTCTTGTTTGAAAATAAACAAAAAGCCACAGGTACGTCATTCATAACAATTTTTAAACGCACGAATTGTAAATAATTGAAGAGAAACCAGTATATTAAACTAGTGAGTAACCCGAACTACGCTTCGGTTCCCTAAAGAGAGATTCATTAATATAAATTTTAAAAAAAGTATGTTTCGGCCGGGAATCGAACCCGGGCCGCCCGTGTGGTAGGCAGGCATTCTACAGCCATACCGGTATGCTTGGTTGAATGAAAAGCTGCTGTAATAGCATATGAACGCAGTTTTTGTTAATCAACGCAGGCGACGATATGAACATAGTGAATCACCCGAGGCAACAGCTGCCGCAGCACAGCCCACGCCCATAGACGCGATTTAAAAGTTTTTCGCACTTTTTTTGAAAATAAAAACCGGCCTACGATCTGAGTCTAAAAATTAGCAAAATTTTAAGCCATCATACAACGTAATCGGGCCAGTATCTTCGGAGGAGATAGCGAACAAACATACACGCAAACATACATACACGCAAACATACAAAGAGAGCACCGATTTTATGTTATAAAGATATGCTTAATTGCAAAGTTGGAATTCCCCAAGGGCCTCTAGTGGGACCATTAGTTTTTATCTTATATGTAACCTTTACATTAATATAAAATCATTAGTGGCAATAAATTACACAATAATGGTTCCAACCCAGACTCGTTAGAACCTGAATTTCAGTCATGGTGTAAACAGAACAATTTAATTCTTAGTACCAAAAATACAGTGTATTTGTTTTAAAATTATTGCTTCAGAAAATAGGTTTTTTTAACTTTGCTGTCTTATAAAATCAGTTGACTGCTGGAAATGTTGAGGGACATACTTGCAGGGCCGGCATCTTTGTGTTTTGCCATGTGTTGCTCTTATTTCTAAACAGTATAAATATCATAAATTTTAAAACGATTGGCAAAAAGATTATGCCAAATAGTTCTAAGTATTTGAATCAATAAAGCTCCATGGGAAGATGATCTGTTGGGCAAAATAATCAAAGAAGTACAGGAAACAGTTACCCCGAAAGAAATAACAAACCTTACCTGAAAACTAGAATAACGTAACAATAGTGATTGTGCATAGGAAGGGCGACTTGGCAGTTTTAAAAAACTATCGGTGAATAAGCCTTATTTCACAGATGTACAAACTGTTTATGCGGATACTCACATTTGGAATGGAGAAAAAGTTGGACTATTCCGTAAACGTAAGAGATATAGGTACATGCGATCATCTCCTAACCGTAAAAATACTTTTAGAAAAATCACTACTACACAGGGTGATTCAAAAATAGGGAGTTTCCTCTGAAGGGGTTTTTGGGGACTACTAACGGAGTACGGGAAAAATTACAAAGAAATCTTTACAATCATTGCTCTGAAATATTAACAGGTGAAGATGCATTTTGAAATGAACTATTTACTAATTTTTTTTTTAAATGGTTTGAATCAAAGTTTATTATTGTTTTTAAACATCCCAATTAAAAAACTCTGGTGTGATACACGCACACAACTTCCTTTTACAGTGATCTTATAATTAACCAAAAATATGATTTTAAATTTTTAAGCATTTGTCAAAAATTTTTAAAAATTACAAGTTCTACAAAAACGGTACAAAATAGAGCGTTAGTTCAAGAGACAAATTTTTTCTAGAATTTTAAGCTAAATTTAAAAATGTAATAATATACCTGGTATCCTATTTAAAATAGGAGTTAATAAAAAAATAGAAAAGAAAACAAAAGAAACCCATTTTAGAAGTATTCAACTGGAAAATCACCTATCTCACATCAATACACATTAAAAATGTAAACTTTAAAAAAATCGATAGAACCGTTTTTGAAAAAATCGAAAAAAACTGAAAAATCACAAGAGTAAACACCTACTTCCGGTTATGTGATTTTCTTCAAAAGCTTGCTGTCGCATCTACATAGTACACAAAACTTATATATGAAGTTTCAACACCATACCTCTTTTCGTTTTTGAGATATTTTGTTTTTTGCTATAGTTTTAAAATGGAACTGGCAACGATGCTTGAGCTAGCTAGTTCTCTTGTATTTTGTTTAAGTAAGGTTAGATTTGTCAGTTACATTTTTGAAAGTCAGTTACAAGACATTTCAAAAATGTATTCTAATAACGAATATGTAGATATGATCCTGGTTGTGGCTGAGTGCCACAATAATGTCGCTGAGGCTGTTCGTGTTTATGCAGAAAGATTTCCGAACAGAAGTCATCCTGACCCAAATGCAGATCGAGGCCGACCACAACATTTGGGAAATCCAAACACGGAAGAAGCTTTAAACGCAGTAACAGAAGATCTTACCAGAAGTACGAAAAGTATTGCACAAGAACTGAGGTTGTTGCAAAGATTACACCCCTATCACTATACAAAAGTTTAGGTGCTCTTACTCGAAGACTTTCATTTAAGGCGGATTTTTTGTAATTGGTGTTCGGGACAAAATCAAAATGCTCCAATTTTTTTTCTCGCATTTTATGGATAGATGAGACAAATTTTAGTAGGGATGGTTTGTTTAATTCTCGCAATTCTCATGTGTATGCCGTTGAAAACCCTCATGCAGCAGTTGTAAACCACCATCAGCAAAGGTTCAGCGTGAATGGATGGGTTGAAATACTTGGTACTCACCTACTGGGGCCAGTCATTTTACTCTCTCGACTCAACGGTGACAATTTTTTAAATTTCTTGCAAACTGAGCTGCAAGAACTTTTAGATAATTTGCCACTTGCGGCTATCAGAAACATGTGGTTACGAATGGATAGAGCACCAGCTCATTTTGCTGCTCCAGTTAGAGTGGTTGGATGGAGAATTTAATCAGCAATGGATTGGCCGAAGTGGCCCTGTTGGGTAGCCACCGAGATTCCCTGATTTGGCGCCGCTAATTTTTTTCCTTTGGGGACACGTTAAAGCTAGCGTTTATCGAACTCCGATCCATAACGTGCAAGATCTCATTCTTCGTATTCAAGGTGCCACTCAAACTGTTAATGCTGGTATGCTCCATAGAGTTCAAGTGGACATATTAAGGCGAGCACAAATTTGTTTGCTAGTGAATGTACAAAATTTTAAACAACTTTCTTAAACCATTTTGCTTATGAATTTGTCTTGATTTTCTTCCATGTCTTTATTAACAATTTATTAACATTGTTTATTGCTTCACTGATTTATTAATTTCTTTAATGTGTATTTTTCGTTGATCGTTTATTTATGGGTTTCATTAATGTATAGCAAATCGTCTATTAATAACCCCTATTAATGAATGATTTTTTATTAATAGACGATTTTGGTAAAGGTAATCAAAGATACGATTGATGTCAAAACTTTGAGTGTCAAATTCTTAACATGGAATAACGTTAGATTTTCTTCAAATTAATAAGATACGATCAACGAAAATATATTGTAACTAACTCGTGTGTTAATCGGCGATTAATAATCTCTACAATTAAAGCGCTCGTGAGCTCAATTGTCTCGATTGTTAATCGCTCTCATTAACATACTTGTTTATTTCTATAGTCGCATTGCCTTAAGTTCTCCGCGTGAACACACAGTTTTTAAGTTGGTGTTGTTCTATGCTTAATTGTGGGTGCATAATGGTATGTTTATGTTCTTTTCATCTACTACAAGCAATTCAAATAATGTAAACTTGGTTAACAACAGTCCGTGAACGTGATTAGAGGATAATTAAGGGAAATATCATATTATAACTTTCATTCGCTGCACATCTTCGTTACAATATTCATTCGAGGCCTCGTTATCAAAGATAACCTTCACACCGTAGTACTAATCTACGAAAGCATGACTGGTATCACTTGTACTTGCTGTGGTTCAATAGTCGACGAACATAAATTAGTAACGTGTTGCATATGTAAAAAGGGATTTAAACACGCCTATGTCGATTTATCATCGTCAGAAGTGCGGATAATCAACTCAAAAAAGGGACTTTCCTGGATCTGCAATGCCTGTGCTAGTTTGGGAAGCGACTTAAACGACCTAAAGGCTGCATTAGTTGATCTTAAAAATGAGCTTTGCGAATTAAAATTAAAGTTCATTGAAACTGAAAAGCATAACTCGATTAGTGATGATTCCTTCGAAGATATAATTTCGAAAATCAACGAACGCCAAATTAGAAAATCTAATGTAATTGTCTATGGCGTAAGGGAGAACAAGTCGTCGAAAAATGAAGGGGATTTACAAGACAAACAAAAGATATTAGACATTTTCACTTGTTTAAATTTCAACGTTACTCGACTTGATTTAAAAATTTCTCGCCTAGGAAAATTTGATCCTGACAGAGCTAATCCACGTCCCATCAAAGTATCTCTATCACAAAAAAAATTTGTACACGAAATGATACATAATGCTAAGAAACTTAAGGACCACGGTGCATACAAAAATATCTCGATTTCTTTGGACCGTACGCCAAGACAAATTAATTACTACCGCAATATTAAAATGAAAATGAATGATCGCATCAAGCAAGGTGAATCAGATATAAAAATTAAATATGTTCGTGGAGTGCCAAAAATTGTTTCGTTAAACTAGAACTGCCCAACAGAAAAAATACACTCAACTGTTATTTCCAAAATGTTAGAGGTCTGCGCACTAAATCTCACTTAATTTATCCAACAGTTAGTGATGGAGAATTTGACTTAATATTTTTGGTAGAAACTGCTCTTACAAGTGGAATGTTAAACGCAGAATTTTTTCAGAGTATGTATAATGTATTCAGACGTGACCGGCAGTATGATGAAGTGAACCAAAAGTGGGGCGGTGGAGTGCTATTGGCAGCTAAAACTTACATTAGTGTCGAAATTCTGGACTTGACGCATTTAACTACATCCGTACCTACCATAGACGTATTAGGTTGTAAATGTTCTTTAAATGCATTGTTATATACGTCTTTGTAATCTATATACCACCTGCCACTACACTTGCAAATTATCAAAACTTTTTTGATATTTTCGAGCAGATGGATTATTGTCGCAAAGAAAATGTGTTAATAGTGGGTGATTTTAATATACCTACCTTCAATAATTTTTCAGTTTTTGGGCGGATATAAACAAAAAACGGTCGAGCGTCGGTAGTAATTAATATTTACCTGAGCGTCTTTGCCATTTTGGTGGTTTTAGAATTCAATTTAAGCTGTTTTGTGCACTAACAGATCATTGTGTTTGTTGAGTCAAATTTAGAGGTTAGCTAAATGTCAGATGAAATTGTGCATTTGCCCGAAATATTTGAGAGTATTTGCCATACAAGTTATTTGTCATACCAAGTTTTTCCTAAATTTTATGAATTTATAACCCTGAACCAAGATTGTCTCATGTCTGCGGAGCTAGTCCTAATGTTTAATGCAAATAGATAAACTAAGAAAAGGGCAATAAACCATTTAGTTGTTGTAATTTTGAGTACACTTTTTTTAATCTGCCCGACGGGTGAATTTCAGTTAAAACTTAATCATTAGAAAGTGTAGTTTCCCTTGCCATAATTATTTTATTTAAAAGCTCTATTTATTATTAGGAGCAGGGGCTATGACAGTATGTGTGTATTATTTATTATTTATTTAAAGCCTTTTGGTTTACAAAGAATAAACATTGGTTGCCTCAACGACTACAATATAATAATAAAATCAGCCAGTTAGTGAGCATGTACATAATATGTAAAAATCACAGTACATGTATTGATCACTCCACAGTTACTGCAGATCACTGAATTGTTCATTTGGACACTCTTGAATGATATAGTAGCATTTAGTTAATAACGAAAAATGTATGCACTTCTTACATTTTGTGTAGCTCATATCTCTTATGTGTGTAAGTAAAATGCGTTAAAAAAACGTTATCAGGACGGCTTTGAACTAGATTTTGTCTTACGACTGCATGTCGATGATTATTACATCGCTATACCCCGAATTAGGGATGTGCGGTACGATCCGATATTTTGAAGTACCGGTACTTTGTCTTCCGATACTCGATATTTTGTACCGGTATTTCGGTCAGCGATCCAATCCAATACGATTTATTTTTGGTCAGTATCGGATCGGCAGGACCGATCCTGGATTTTTGCCGCCTGTCGAGAAATAATACATCTTTCGACTATATATAATGAAATTTTTTATTTTTAATATAAAAAGTTTTAAAACTATAAATTTTTAAAAAACCAAGGGGAAAAGGTCCAAATATGCCCTTTTTCTTCAAGGGTAAAAACCCTAAGCCATGTACAAATATTACTTTTATTGAACTAACAGTTCTTGAAATCTTAAATGGTCGAACGTAGATAACTTTCCATAAGTCATTTTCAGCTTCTACCAACGCAAGAACAAAAATCAAAACAAAATGATTTTGCTGAGCCGAAATATTTCTGTTTAATCTGTGTATGTACGTATTACGCTTCGGATTTCGACTGGTACAGCAAAATCGTAATTAATGAATTGTAATATAATGACTAATTCTGGTGAACTGGAGCTCTCATGTATCCCAGCAAATTTTATGGTAATGATTAAATATCCAAAGAGAACTTCATTATTCAGCTTAACTATTTATAGCAGCAACAGCAACTTCTCACTAGGGTATCGCAGCGAAATTCGGTAAATCCCCGAGAAAAATTTTATACACGAGATTATAAAAAATTGTGATTATAAGGCAATTGCCACAATTGTGTCACTCCTCAATCCATCGCGGTCGTCATGGGTGTTCAGTAAATGAATTAACAGTTTTGTTTTTACTATCAGTTTTCTTTTATTATTCAGAGAAATTGTGGTTTATATTGTGTTTTTTAAACAAATATGCCACCTTCAACCAGTAACGTTTGGAAAGTATTTATTAAGACAGATTCTGGAGGAAAATGCAGACTGTCAGTGTGAAGTTAAAAGTTCAGACGGAACTACAAATTTAAGAACAGTTCGAAAACGAAAAGAGAAAAATGACCATAATTTATTTATTTATAAAAATAACTATATCATGTGGTATATCGTTAGAATAGTTGAAAAATTTCCTTTTTTAAAAAGTCATGGCCGACTATGGTTTCCATTAGAAAAAACACAAGTTTGTGTCATAACTCAAAAATTATAGCTTAAATAAAAAATTTGGTTAGACTGTGTTATTAAGCACATAATTTTCTACAACTTTTTCCTTTACACATTTTTTTAAGTCAATAATAACACAGCTATAGGCACCGAACGAAATTAGAAAAAAATAATTTCTGCGAAATATCTAGGTAGCCTTGAATTTTTTCCAAAAAACAAAAAGCTCATTAAATTGAGCTCGTAAAACTGCAATTCTTTCCCCATTTAACCGTCTCTCTATCTCCAATACTTTCCGAGATCCCCATGCTAAACATTCAAATAAACTCACTCTGTATACTTTTAATGTTTCAGTTATTATATTTATGTTAGTTTTAAAGTTTTTGATCGTTTATATGTATACTATTTAATAAATGTATTTAATAATAATAATAATAATAATAATAACAGAGGTCTTTATTCTTCCAATCATACTCATAACGTAAAAATGCATTCAATACGAAAATTATAAATTGAAAATTGAAAAAATCTCAAGGTTTTAGTTCAAAAACAACCCTTAGGTTATTCTTGTTCTGCCACTAAGACCTTGAAATCGTAAAGATAATAAACTAAATATAAACACAATGCCTAAACTAACTTAATACTCGATTCTGTGATGATATGTCATGGAATTGTAGCAAGAAAACAATATATTCTAAACTAAAACAAAAAATAAAGGTTCACTTAAGTTGGGAAACAAATAATTGCTGTTTATATTTGCGCTTAAATGTTTGAAGCGAGACGGTTTTTAATCCAAGCGGTATTGAATTATAAACTCTGGATACTAAAAAGGAAAACCCCCTTTGAAACAGAGCAGTCTTATGAATTGGTGGTGTTATAAGACCTTTGAAACGTAAATTTAAAGAATGAACATCAGTACGAAATTTTATTTTATTGTACAAATATGGTGGTCGTTCGTCAAGAATGATTTTATGACAGAGCGTGGCATACTGAAGCAATCGTCTGTTATGCATATTAAGCCATATTAGATCTTTTAATTTGTGGGAGATTCTATCAAATTTTCTTATTCCATAAATGAAGCGAAGACAAGAATTTTTAACTCGCTGTATTCTGCGAGCGAGATCTTGTGTGATGGACTGACCATAGACCTGAGAACAGTAAGAGAAATGTGATAGCACTAATGTTTCGCAAAGCATTGATTTTACAAGAATTGGTAAGCAATGTCTATGAGGGAAAAGAATTTTCAAATTTAAATAAGCTTTTTTTATACAATTGGTTATATGAGTTACATATCTAAATGAATTATCTAGGGTCAATCCTAAGTTTTTCACTTCATTCACAATTGGAATTACATTATCATTTATTTTGAAAACGACAAACGGCTTTATTTCTATTATATTGGCTGGATTACCAAAGAATATTACATTAGATTTGGAAGGATTAATAACTAAAGAGTGTTCTGTTGATGTTATAAATATTTGTTTGAGATCATCATTAATATCATTAAAACATTTCCGAAAAGATTCCTTATTGAATGAGTACAAGAGTTGCGTATCATCGGCAAACATATGCATCGAACTTGATTTGATATGCTTTTGAAGATTGAAGGTGTAAATGGTGAATAGCTGAGGTCCTAAAATAGAACCCTGTGGAACCCCTGTTTTCACAGCCATGTAGTCTGAAGAATTTCGGCCTAAAATTACTTTTTGGAAACGATCCTCTAAGTAATTTTGTAGAAGAGAGCACGCATTTGAACTGAAACCAATATATTTTAAAATATGAGACATTGTATTGTGATTCAAGGTATCAAACGCTTTACTAAAGTCCAATAGTACTGGAGCCGTCATATCGTTATGATCATAAGCAGATATTATGTCATCAGTTATATGCATAAGTGCAGTTGTACAGCTGTAACCTCAATGGAAGCCAGATTATGTATCTGGTAATATTTTATTGGCGTCAAGATAGGATTGAATTTGTAAGCACATAACTTTTTCTAGAATTTTTGAAAATACAGGTAAAATACTTATTGGTCTCAGGTCTTTTAATTCAAGAATATTTGGCTTTTTTGGCAATGGTATGACTAATGCTTTTTTCCACAATTTTGGTACAACATTCTTCGCTAAGCAGAAATTAATCAAATGGGTTAGATAAGGTAATATGGTAGGACAGCAAAGTTTGATTAAGTCAATATTAAGTCCATCGATTCCTTTAGATTTACTCTTAATCGTGTTTATAATTCCGACTATATCCGCAATATTAACACTGTGAAAATTGAATTCTTCGTTGAGTTCATTTAGTTTGTGGTTTTTATAAAAATCTAATACATTACTGTTATTATTGTTTCTAATACTGATTTTTCAGTTGTTGATTTCTTGATTGTTACGCCACTATTATTGCTAAACATCTATTTGCTATACTAGGACTCGAAGTGTGGCATAAATAAATTTAGGAAATATCCCGGATCGATTGTGTACCGGTATTTCATGTACCGGTACTTTTGTATACGATACTGCTCCGAACCGGTACTTTTAAATCGATACGATACCATACGATGGTACCGGTACTTTTCGGTGTATCGAACATCCCTACCCCGAATGCAGCGCACACGGTCACTTGAGTTGTCAGTTGTCAACTGTCAAAGCCTTTTATGAGCGTTATTTATTTCGTTCGTGTGTACATTATTCTATGTAAAATAGTATAGGTATTGTTTTATTACGATTAAAAGTGGCACTTTGTTTGACAAGCAATTATGTTAGCATTTGCGAGACGAAGCGTAGCGTAGCCGGGCGGACGCAAAAATTGCAAATTGAACAGAGCCACTTCTATTACGAATAATACATACAATTTTTTCTGCAACCTAGAATAGTACAAAATATTCAAAATTTTAGGTGATTGATTGCTTTTGACGTTTCTCATTTACATTACGGCAACTGCATCCATATGCCATCAATTAGACCTTACTTTTAGTTTATCGGTAGCAAATAATAATTTACGATACAAGTGCGTAAAGCTACTCCTTAGGCACGAGTGGGGTAGAGTTAAAACGCGAGTGAGCGAGCGTTCTAAGCCCCGCGAGTGACTAAAGATGCTGTACGCATGTGTATCCTATAATATTTTATCTACGATAGAATCTAGAAAACACGGTAAATATAAAAGAAAATTAAATGAAAATTAGGATTACCAGCAACCGGTCGTAATTTTGCGAGTTTTAAAAATTGTAAAACACGTTGCTACTGACGACGTAAACTAATGAAAACATGTTATTAAACAGTCGTTTTACAAACTTAAAACTGCCAACTAAAAGGCAATTTTACACACTGTCGTAGATAAAGTACTTTTAATCCTAGGAACTAAAAGTGTTGCACAGCAGCATACACTTTTTGTGTCAGTAAGAGAAACGCCAACTTCAATGACAGATTTTGGTATTAAAAGTAATGACTTTCAAGACGGTTGCGAAAATAGTTCTTTTCAAAACTGAACTGCAATTTAATTGCCGTAAAATGGTTTTTACTACTGAAAAATTCTTCATTTAAAAAGTGAGGTTGTGTGTATACGCAACCCATAATAGCTAGTTATGCAACAAGTGCTAAAAGTTGACGTGTCTCGTGCAAAAACGACTTTTAGCACGCGTTGCATACAATATTTTATCTACGACTTTAGTTTTACTGTTATTAATCCATAAATATCGATTTAATAAAGGTTTACATCTACGACACTTCTAATTTATTTCGTAATAAACAGTAGGCCTTGGCGCGCGGGCGAAATATTGCGGAGCCAGTACCGACAAGGTCAGTTACGAAAGGTAATTATTGATACTCCACATCTGACTGTATTCATTACATAACGCTTTCATTATTTCAAAAACCCTTTACCTGTAAGGCAAGAAGTAACTAGAATAACTTTACAACTTCACTTCCAGTTCGAAATTGTAGTTTTATAACCTCACTTCACTTTATACCATAGATGCGCTTAAAGTAAACAGCTGATTTCTTTAACCACGCTAAACTATAAAACGTCACTTTTAGTGAAACAAGCTAGTGCTAAAAGGCTTACTTTTAGTAGTGGTCGTAGATAAAATAAGTTACGACATAACTTTAAAAAACTACTGTTTGGCACAAGGCCACTTGATAACATTTTCAACGCAAATAATCGTTTCCCTGTATACATAGCGAACTTTTAATATTTTATAGTTTTGTGTTGCTCCAAAATTAGCTGACACGCATGTCTAGTTGTATAGCTGGTTTACAGCATGTTTACTAATTATCATCTTAATTAGCAATAATAGTCTGTATATACAGGGTGTCCCATAAAGTTCTCTACATATGGGAAACTTTTTCTGCATTACCCAAAAACCAAAATGTTCTCATAAAATTCCAAAATTGTCTGATAAAAAAATAATAATTCGGCTAAAGAGTAAAGTAACCTTATTGTAAATACTTATTTAATAATAATGTCAATTGTGCTAAATTTATATTGCTAATAATTTGTTCTTTTATAAAATGTATTTGTATTTATTTTCAAATGTTGTCCTGTAATTGGATATTTATCTGTTGGGAAATTAAAGTTATTATTATTATTATTATTAAATAAGTATTTACAATAAGGTTACTTTACTCTTTAGCCGAATTATAATTTTTTTATCAGACAATTTTGGAATTTTATGAGAACATTTTGGTTTTTGGGTAATGCAGAACTTTTTTTGATAAATGGATAATTAAAAAAGTTTCCCATATGTAGAGAACTTTATGGGACACCCTGTATATACAGACTATTAATGCTAATTAAGATGATAATTAGTAAACATGCTGTAAACCAGCTATACAGCTAGACATGCGTGTCAGCTAATTTTGGAGCAACACAAAACTATAAAATATTAAAAGTTCGCTATGTATACAGGGAAACGATTATTTGCGTTAAAAACGTTATCAAGTGGCCTTGTGCCAAACAGTAGTTCATGTCGTAACATATTTTATCTACGACCACTACTAAAAGTAGACGTTTTAGCACTAGCTTGTTTCACTAAAAGTGACGTTTTATAGTTTAGCGTGGTTAAAGAAATCAGCTGTTTACTTTAAGCGCATGTGTGGTATAAAGTGAAGTGAGGTTATAAACCACAATTTCGAACTGGAAGTGAAGTTGTCAAGTTATCCTAGTTACTTCTTGCCTTACAGGTAAAGTGTTTTTGAAATAATGAAAGCGTTATGTAATGAATACAGTCAGATGTGGAGTATCAATAATTACCTTTCGTAACTCACCTTGTCGGTACTGGCTCCGCAATCATTCGCCCGCGCGCCAAGGCCTACTGTTTATTATGAAATAAAAAACCTTTATTAAATCGATATTTATGGATTACTAACAGTAAAATTAAGGTCGTAGATAAAATATTGTATGCAACGCGTGCTAAAAGTCGTTTTTGCACGAGACACGTCAACTTTTAGCACTTGTTGCATAACTAGCTATTATGGGTTGCGTATACACACAACCTCACTTTTTAAATGAAAACTTTTTCAGTAGTAAAAACCATTTTTTGTAATACCTACTTGTTAAATATTTCTTTAAGGACTGTTTACTACTGCGTAAGCAACCTCTTTACGGCCCGGCCGTAAAAAGTGTCCGTAAAGACCACGGCCTGCTAAATTGTATGCCGAACGTCAAAGTGACGTTTGTCACACAAATCCAGCAACAAGCAAGCCTTCAACTCCACATAGAAGAAGGCGCAAAAGACTGCTATAACTCCTGAACATACGCTAAAATAACTTGCTCATTCACAATCTTAACGTTTTTAGAAATATCTTCATCATTTTCTACAGATGTCATAAGTTATGAGCTGGTTACAACTTAAAACTGCTTATAGCCATACACGAAATTGGAAATAAATGACATTTATAAACAACAGTTGCAACGTTCTACGCACTCTCAATCATTCTAAAATGTCATTACACAAACCTAGCGTTTTGATGAAAATAAATTAGAAAAATATAGATATGACCGAATTGTATGTAGGTATTACAAAAACTATTGTACAATACACGTCCGTTAGGGCCTTTACTGCCTCGCCAGTATTATTCGACTCGCTCTTCGAGCTCGTCTCACAAATTATCTGGCTCGGCAGTAAAGGCTATCCTAACGGACTTCTACTGTAAAATACTATTACGGCAATTAAATTGCAGTTTTGAAAAGAACTATTTTCGCAACCGTCTTGAAAGTCATTACTTTTAATACCAAAATCTGTCATTGAAGTTGACGTTTCTCTTACTGACACAAAAAGTGTATGCTGCTGTGCAACACTTTTAGTTCCTAGGATTAAAAGTACTTTATCTACGACAGTGTGTAAAATGGCCTTTTAGTTGGCAGTTTTAAGTTTGTAAAACGACTGTTTAATAACATGTTTTCATTAGTTTACGTCGTCAGTAGTAACGTATTTTACAATTTTTAAAACTCGCAAAATTACGACCGGTTGCTGGTAATCCTAATTTACATTTAATTTACTTTTATATTTACCGTGTTTTCTAGATTCTATCGTAGATAAAATATTGTACGATACATAGGCGTAAAGCATCTTTAGCCACTCGCGGGGCTTAAAACGCTCGCTCACTCGCGTTTTAACTCTACCCCACTCGTGCCTAAGGAGTAGCTTTACGCACTTGTATCGTAAATTACTATTTGCTACCGATAAACTAAAAGTAAGGTCTAATTGGTCGCATATGGATGCAGTTGCCGTAATGTAAATGAGAGACGTCAAAAGCAATCAATCACCTAAAATTTTGAATATTTTGTACTGTTTTAGGTTGCAGAAAAAATTGTATGTATTATTCGTAATAGAAGTGGCTCTGTTCGATTTGCAATTTTTGCGTCCGCCCGGCTACGCTACGCTTCGTCTCGCAAATGCTAACATAATTGCTTGTCAAACAAAGTGCCACTTTTAATCGTAATAAAACAATACCTATACTATTTTACATAGAATAATGTACACACGAACAAAATAAATAACGCTCCTAAAACATAAACGCTATTTGACAGTTGACAACTGACAACTCAAGTGACCGTGTGCGCTACATTCGGGGTATAGCGATGTAATAATCATCGACATGCAGTCGTAAGACAAAATCTAGTTCAAAGCCGTCTTGATAACGTTTTTTTAACGCATTTTACATGGACACATAAGAGATATGAGCTACACAAAATGTAAGAAGTGCATAAATTTTTTGTTATTAACTAAATGCTACTATATCATTCAAGAGTGTGCAAATGGACAATTCAGTGATCTGCAGTAACAGTGGAGTGATCAATACATGTACTGTGATTTTTACATATTATATACATGCTCACTAACTGGCTGCTTTTATTATTATATTGTAGTCTTTGAGGCAACCAATGTTTATTCTTTGTAAACCAAAAAGCTTTAAATAAATAATAAATAATGCATACATACTGTCATAGCCCCTGCTCCTAATAATAAATAGAGCTTTTAAATAAAATAATTATGGCAACGGAAACTACACTTTCTAATTATTAAGTTTTAACTGGCATTCACCCGTCGGGCAGATTAAAAAAGTGTACTCAAAATTACAACTAAATGGTTTATTGCCCTTTTCTTATTTTATCTATTTGCATTAAACATTGGGACTAGCTCCGTAGACATGAGACAATCTTGGTTGAGGGTTATAAATTCATAAAATTTAGGAAAAACTTGGTATGACAAATAACTTGTATGACAAATACTCTTAAATATTTCGGGAAAATTCACAATTTCATCTGACATTTAGCTAACCTCTAAATTTGACTCAACAAACACAAACACAAAACAGCGTAAATTGAATTCTAAAACCACCAAAATGGCAAAGACGCTCAGGTAAATATTAATTACTATGAGGTAGCAACTGTTAAGTTCGTTTTGTTTTTAGCTGTGACGTAGCAACCCACGCTCGACCGTTTTTTGTTTATATCCGCCCAAAAACTGAAAAATGCCGCGTCATTTCGAATTTTCAAGGAACGCCATCCAAATTTCTGAAAACTTTAAGGTTCTGTACCACTGGAATATGGCTCTTTACCTCGTAGACAGTCTGACCTTAAAGAAGTCCAGAAATAATGGACCGACGGCAACGCTTTCCCCCCCAACCTTTATCGGAGACCTCTTGGACGCTGGATACGTTTCCCAAATGACGCCACAGGAATAATGGACTTGAAAATTGCTTGTTGCTTTGGATTTCTGATTGTACTGATTCCTAAATGTCCTTCCTACACGTAACAGGCGCTGTTCTTGTTGGGCGAAGCTACTTGCCTAAGAAATTGGCCCCTCGAAGTCACTCGCACTTGGATGATTCTCTCTGCTGGCTTATCTGCTTCACGTGGACCTCTTAACACCTGGAAAACAACACCCACCGATGCACAGAACACTCGTGAATAACTTTAACCGCAATTGGTATAACTAAGAACCTTTTTATTTGCAATTTTACATCATAATTGAGAAGCTGAAAGTGGCCTCAACACACAATTATCAAGCTTGTTTAGTTATTTATAAAACATGACAGTCAGGTCTCTTAGCAACTAGATTTTCAAATGTTTATAAAGGATATTAGGATTGATAACAGGTTTAATCTTATGGACTACAGTTTTGATGTCATGTCTTTGCTTAACCACTAATATTGTCTTTTTCTTGGAATAATTGTTACTACACTAGCTCTGCATTTAAATCACTTTTGTTTATAATGCACCGATGCACTTGGAGTTCATTTAACATTTCACTAATTGGCTTTCGATCGGTTGCGTTCCATTTTCATTGCTCTTTGCAATAATTATTTTGCTAGCACGGTTTCGTTTACCTTTCAGCTAATCTACCTTTTGCTGGCTTATACATGTTTAGTTCATAACGCTAATATTCTTTCCGTATTTAACAAATCATTTTGTATTATTCTATTCACATCATGTCTGATATTAATAAGCTTATATAAGTCACTTACAAATTAAATTGCATTAGCCCTTCCGAACATTTATCATATCGGACAGTCTGAATGTAACCATTCTAGAACCTGCTTGGTTTCATGCTAACTTCTATCCCTCAAATTATTAGTTACTGCTGTTCACATCAAGTGTATTAATGTAAAGTATTGATTATCTTGCAATAGATAAAATATTTAATTCTGTGCTCATGTTGACCTTAGCCATTTACTTAATTAGGCAATCAGAATTTCTATGGGCAGTGAACCATTACAATACATAAAAACCACTAAAATTATCAATAGTAATATAACAAGGGCGAGAAATACTTACCGATAATTTTGCACACGCCAAGGGTCGAATGCTGGTTGCAATGAAAACTGTCCCGAGGGTTGCCCGAGGGCAGTTTTCTAAGAGCACGATGACTCTTGGCACGGGCGAAATTATATGTAAGTGTGTTGCCCGCGTTTATATTTGGAAGATTATTACGCAAAACCCGTCTACGAATTATGATTTAAAATTGATCTCATAATGCAACAAAAAAATAAAATTGCTTGTTTCTTGCATTTCTATTTCTTATTATGATACCATCCACGCGGTCGATAATCATCTCTAGGGAGCTTATCGCTTGGTAAGCAGCCCACAGGCGCTTATCAGGTAATCAGTTAGGGATTGTTCGATTTTCAAATAATGCGTGGTTTTCATTGGCTGATATCAGCCACGTGACAGTTGTGTGTAATAATCAGATTTAGTCCTATTGTTCTCAAAATAACTTTTTTGGACATAATAGGTACTAAGGTTCCTTCAACTCTGAACAACCTTTTATGATTAGCGCTTGCTCTATTTTTAAAAAATGCGATTTTGAATATTCTGCTTTACAAACAACAATACTTTACTTTTACCACACACTTTCTATACCACACTGGGTACGCATTTGCAAATTTTACAGTCCAGCGCCGTAGAGACATATACAAATTTCACTTACCGATAAACTTCAGAACAACTCTCACTACGCATTTTAAAAACAACACGGCGAGTGAAATCTGATCGTTTCAGGTTCTGATCTATAAAATACTGGTCCCCTGGCGTAACCATCACAGGCAAATTGGAAGTGGACAGCCTTTAATAAGTTGCGATAACGTAACAACTATTAAAATGGTGAAAATGGACAAAAGATTCAGAAGGGATGTGCAAAGCGTATTAAATGTTTGGATAAACGGATGCTTCGGCTTGCTGTGGTGATCGCTTTGGTACCAAGTCCACCAACCGTGACCTAAGGCGATTGCCTTATAAATCGGAGTATGTCACATATGCTAAAATGCATTTAGGGGCACTTTTTAAAGTACCAGCAAAATTTTATACTGGAAAGATTTGTAATATATGAAACCATGTTTTAGGATTATTTGTTTTAACTTTTCCTGTACTTTTATGCTTGCTTTAAAAAGCTAGTGCGTTAAGTATATACAATGGCATTGCGTAGAAAATGTAAATTAAATAAATACTAATTTTAACCAGATATATTTGTAAAACCGGCTCACAATAATCAAAACAATTTTTTACATTGATCCACTGCCTAGACTTGGTAAAACATTTTCTTAATTTTTCTGGCGAATCAGTTGCTAGAAATCTTGCGTGCTTCGTATTTTGTAACCTTCATCTTCTCGAGTGAAAGTGTGAACTTTGAGAATAATTATGCTGCATGACTTACTACTTACAAGCAGCCCTATTTGCGCCTTACGAATAGGCAGCCGCTATAATAGAAAAGTAGTGAGTGCTTTGGGTTGTAAGTATAGCAAATTATGATTAAAATTGAGGATCATTATATTAAAATTTAGATAAACAATAGCAATAGTAACCGAATGACACGATTGAAACCATTGAAGACAAAAGACGTGTAAGACGTGTGCACCAAATCTACAGTAAATGTTTAGTAACGTAGTAGCAAATTTCTATTATTTTTGAAGAAAGTTTGCAGTAATTGTTAAATATCTAGAAAATTTACAAGAAATATGTAGCAGCTTTTTAGTAAGTTTGCAGTTAATGATCAATGAGTTTGCAGCAAATTTTCATAATGCTTGCAATAATTTACAACTCTTCTAGTACACCTTCGGCAAGTTTGCAATCAATTTTATACAGTGCTACTGTTTTTTCAGAAATTTTACAGTGCAAATTTGCTGATTAGTTTTTATTAACCATTTCTATTCGTGCTAAATTTACAACAAATTTGAAGTATATTTTCAGCACGTTTGAACAAACCTTTCGCCAAAATTGATCTTGATGTGCAAGAAAATGCCATAAATTTCTTTGAAATACATACATATACAGAAAATATTTAGTAAAGTTTCAGCAAATTTGTAGGGAGTGTAAAATACTTAGCAACAATTTGTAGAAATATATATTGTTATATTATTATAAATTTAAAGATACCGAAAGGTTTTCAAGCCCACGATCGATGGAAGGAACGATATTTTAGTTCCGCTTGTCATCGCGACTTGCAAATGCGCGACATTTTCCACTTGCACTCTTTGTGGTTGAGAATTGGGCGGATTGTTTCGTTATTTTCTAAATTTCAGAAAGATTACAAAGAAGCAACGGTCAGCCACAGAGAGGGCCGTACCAACGCGGCGCTATTGCCTTATATGTACTTTAAATGGAGTTATTTTATGCTACATTGTCATTTTTAATTCTTCTTAATCGGAGTGATAATAGAAACTTCGATCTGGCAAGCTACGGTTGTCGATTTCGCTGGACGTCAATATACGATTGTAGTTGGATTCTTCGCACACGCAAAACAATACATTTTCGGCCTGCCGCAAACCCCAGATTGAAATATTGGAGTTTCTGCCGCCCCAACAAGTGCTTGGAAGTGCCTCTGGAGCCTCTGGTCCGATTATTCGAGTTTTTGTAACCCCGACGAACATTTTCAAGAGTGAAGTTTTTAAACTATATATACCTATATTATATGTTATTCGATAATTTAGTAAGCATCTAAACAAATAACTCGACAATGTTATGAAATGTTATATACCTGCTATACCAGTGAGCATTCACAATATATTTTGTCCTGAATGCTCACTGGTAGAACGGTTTACCTACACCTTGTGAAAAAGTGATTATAAATTTTTGATAGGTTTTAAATTGTTTTTCTTTAAACTAATTTTGCCCGTTAAAGGGTTATAGTTCGCCTATCAAAATGACATTTTATATTTTAATAAATTAAGTAGTTTAACTGCACAAAAGAAAGCTTAATAGATAAAAAATCCGTAATATGTTAGTACGTAATATTCACGTACAGTTCAATATGGACTGCTAGTAAATTGTTTGTTTCTTTGTTTGTTAATGGAAAAGGTCTAGGCATGCAGAGTACCAGGTACCTTAGACACTGACTGTTTTGGTCATATGGTCAAAGTCGTACTTAAAGTTTTGCCGAGACTAAAGAATTCCAACCCTAGCAAGGAATCTTCTACATGCTACACATCGTAGTAACATGGGACGCTTTACATCACTTCCGAATGATGGCATTTTTTACTTTTGAAAACCTCACCGGGACCGGGAATCGAACTCGCGACCCTTAGATCAGTAGTCAGGATGCTTACCACTGAGCTACCCACCCCGGCCGCATGTACGTATTCAGAGCCGAGCCGTGCCTGGGGTGCAAAGCGTGCACAGCACCCGGGCGGCAAACTATTTGGGGCGGCAAAATGAAAAATGAAAGAAATTTAAGATAGGTATGCTTGTGCCTTGCGGCATTAGAAAATGCAACATTTTTTATCAAGTTATAGTCTTGTGTCTGGCTTTTTTTCGTATAAAGGTAACTTGATACAGAGAAACGGTTGCATTTTTAAGGCGGCAAGCATACAATAATAATTTATTACTTATAATTTATTTTTATTATAAACACGTCGCGTCGGTGCCGTTTGCTATTGTACACGGTGATTATACCGACACACGAGTTATCGCTCTGTCGCTATGGTGCAGCGTCATGAAACACGAAACTATATAGATCAGCGAAATCAGCTAGACTAAGCGGCCCTCTTTAGACACAAAAATAATGAGTAAATTGTGTATTTGTGCTTTGTTGCAACATGCTTCATGCTCATGCATGCCGCCGGCATATACGATAACAAACTTAAAAAGGGCAATTGGGGGTTAGTTTAGTTTGCGATTGAATGCTAGTAAGATTGTACTGAACTAAGCAGAAATAAAAAGGCTAAACGTTTCAAGCAAGAGCTAAATAATATAGTGCTTTTTAAAGTTGAAAGTTTTAAAACGTAAGTATTTTTCATTATTTTAAACATTTGAACTTTTCTGCTTATTTTTCTGTTTCGCTATCCTTAGAATTTATTTGTGCTTAATTCAGATGGCCGATGGCAGAAAGAGACTTTCCGGCTTTCAGTATCGAAAAAGAAAGTCCGAAAAAGACGAAATTAAAAAAGGACTGGCTGGATCCTTAAAAAAAAATTTGTTTCCACGGCGGTTGCAGCCGAACAACCATCAACAAGCCTGCAAGTGGAGGAACAGCTTGATTCGAACAAGGACACGCATATGGAAAATCCAGAAATAGGGCAAGAAAATAATAAATCCGAGGCGGATGCACAGGACACACCGGATTCACCACCACCAACCGAGGTTGCTGCTGAGGACGCTGGGATGGAAATATTGAAAGATCCTGCTCTTTGGCCGCAAGTTTTAACAGATAACATTAAAATGTCTATTCTTGAATTGGGGCCATTACAATTGAAAAATATTGCATTTCCATTAGACGATTCAAACAGATCTTTTTCAACTACTTATTATAACAAAAAATTAAGCAATAATGAAAAAGTTCCTAGAACATGGTTAGTTTATTCTAAGTCAAATAATTCTGTATTTTGTTTTTGTTGCAAATTATTTAAAGTTACTGATAATGTTTTTAACGATGATAAAGGTTATACTGACTGGCAACACTTATCTCAAAATTTAGACAGGTACGAAAAAAGTAAGGGGCATTTTGAGAGTGTTAAGAAATGGGTCGAGCTAAAAAAATCGATTGAAAAAGGGACAACTGTTGACTCAGTCAACCAAAATTTAATTAAGTCAATTATTGAAAGAATCATTTGTGTCATACAGTATTTAGCTGGACAAAATGCAGCTTTTAGAGGAAGTAATCAAAAACTTTTCGAAAAAGGCAATGGTAATTTTTTGAAGCTAATTGAATCAATTGCAAAATTCGATAATATAATGGCGGAACATATTGGCAGAATTCAAAAAGATACCAATAATATGCCACATTATTTAGGTGATAAAATCCAAAATGAATTAATTTGTCTAATAGGTGAAAAAGTCAAGCAAAATATAATCGAAACTTTAAAATTGTGTAAATATTATTCAATTATATTAGATTGTACACCTGATGTGAGTCACGAAGAACAAATAACTGTAGTTGTCAGGTTCGTTTTCGTTAATGATATTTCAAAGGGTATAGAAATTAGAGAGCATTTTTTAGGGTTCTGCCCAGTTACAGATACAACTGGTGAAGGACTAACGGCCTTTTTATTGAATTATTTAAAAGAATTAAATATTGATATTAAAGATATGCGAGGGCAGGGATATGACAACGGTGCCAACATGAAAGGCAAACATAATGGGCTGCAAAAAAGAATCCTTGATATAAATCCTAGAGCCTTTTTTGTCCCTTGTGCAGCTCATAGTCTTAATTTAGTTGTCAATGATGCTGCGAAAAGTTCGCTTGAAGTAACAAATTTCTTTGCTATTATTCAAGAAATATATGTTTTTTTTTCAGCCTCCACCTACCGTTGGCATATTCTCATGAAAGAACTTCCTACCATAACTGTAAAACCTTTATCTGATACACGGTGGGAGAGTAGAATCGATGCCATTAAAACCCTTAGAATTAATTTAGAAAAAAATTATGATACTCTCTTTTCCCTTTATAATGATACATCAAGAGACAATGACACAAAAAACCTTGCAAAGTCACTAATTAATAAAATAAAATCATATAAATTTGTGTGTTCTCTAGTAATTTGGTACAATATTTTATCAAAAATAAACAATGTAAGCAAAATCATGCAAAAATCTAATATTATTTTACCAGAAACTGTAAAAATGTTGACAGAAATTCAAATTTTTTTCATTGAAATACGATCTGAAGGTAGTTTTACAGCTATGCTTAATGAGGCAAAAAAAATTGCTGAAGATATAGACTGCGAAAGTGTTTTTCCAGCTGTAGGCTTGGTTAGACCGAGAAAAGCAAAGGTTTTTTTTGATTATGAACATAGAGATGAATCAATCGAATCACCAGAGTTGAATTTCAAAGTCAATTTTTATTTTTATATTCTTGATATAGTAATATCAAAATTAAATGACAGATTTGAACAGTTAAACGAGTGCAACTCCTATTTTGGCTTTTTAAATAATTTAGGCTCTTTATCTATAGATAAAGAAGAATTAATGAAATGTTGTATGGATTTACAAATTAAATTAACCGATTCATCTACAAAACAAATGGATGTTAATGCAATTGATTTGTGCAATGAATTTGAAATATTGTCCATTTATAATAAAAGCAATACGACTTCGGCCAAGGAAACTTTAGAATACCTTGTGGCTAATGATTTAATTAGCACTTTCCCGAATTTATCTGTAGCCCTACGAATTTCTTTAACGATGCCTGTCACTGTGGCTCATGGTGAGCGATCGTTTTCAAAATTAAAAATAATTAAAAACTATTTGAGATCTACTATGAGCCAGAACAGACTTACAAATTTGGCTGTAATAAGCATCGAGGAAGAGATCTGCCAGGCGTTAGATATGACGGATTTAATACGAGAATTTGCAATTAAAAAAGCAAGAAAAGTCGCTTTTGATATTTAAATTTAGAATTTATGTAGTTTTTAGTTCATGTTTATAACTTCTAAGTTACTAATAATAAATAATTTAAGCAATACTTTGTTTTATAACTATTAAAGCATTATGTTAGTTGTTTTAAATATTTAATTTTTTAATTTATACAAATAATAAAGTTTATAATAACCTTTATATTTTTTTATTTTTTAAAACAAGTTACAGTTATCAAGGCAACGCAGAATTTTAAAATTAACACTATTTACGTCTAAGGAGCTATACGCTATAGGGGCGGCAAACTATATCTTGCACCCGGGCGGCAGATACCCTTGGCTCGGCCCTGTACGTATTCTGCAGACGCATAAGCTATCAGGACAGCTGTTCGGCTACAATCGGTAGTTTATTAATATAGAGCCAATGGAATTTTAAGTAAACTGCAGACACGGAGGCATTAGACGTCTGCAGTTTACTCAGTGTTTTCATTTTTACATGGTATTTTCTTGTTTTTTTCGCAGTCAAAGGAGTAGTTATTAGTTCGTGCAGAGACTAATTAAAGTGTCTATTGTACTATAAAATGTCTAAATATGGAAAGTATGATATCAGAAGACCACGTGTACAGATTTATAAACGATGCAACTGTTAGATTAAATCTAAATTCCAAAGAAAAAGTTGAAGATAGTTTTACATATTTCGACCAACGAGAGTTTGTAGACCGAAAAAAATCCGAAAAATATGTAAACCAATTTAGTGCTTACAAGAATTACTAACTTCTCTGGCCTTTCAACGAAATTCGCATTGCATCATATTTCAGACAAATTTACGATCTTTTTGTCATCGACTAGCCCTTTTTTGTTGGCAGACATTAATTCACAATTTTTTTAAACAATATAAAAGTAGTCATTAAATGGTACCAGTGCTAAAAGTAAATTTAGTCCCAGAGTAGCGTGCAATAAAAACAGAAATTGCACACTTCTGTAAATTGTATATTCCATTACCTAGAATGCTGTGGTTGATTGTGTAACGTAGAAAATATGATTGATCGAATGAAAATATGGTGCTTAGAAAAATACTTTAATGGTGTGTGTTAGTGATACAATAGTTATTTACTATACAAGTGGGATAACAGCATCATTAATATACGTGTATGTAAGCACACAAGTATATTAATGATGCATTATCACACATGTATTGTACAAAATTTTATCTACGACTGCCTAAAATTGAGAAAAGTGCATTAAGAGAAATGTCAGATCTGTCATTTTCAAAAATATTTTAGTAGGCAAATGTCATTATGTCATTCATTTGACACTATTTCAGTTAGGTAATGAAGTCATTACACAACTCAGTTGCGTAATGAAACCATTACATAACTGAGTGGTGTAATGAGCTTCATTACCTAACTGAAATAGTGTCAAATGAGTGACGTAATGCTTTACTTATCTCACTGGAGTAGAAAATAGTAATTTGTACAACTAGTTTTGAAAGTCATACTTTTTTCATAAATTTGCAGTTTGAATGAAAAAAGGGACTTTCAAATCGTGTTGTACAAGATGCTTTTCTGCATAGTGATCTCTTGTAACTCGAAATTTAGTCTAAAAGGTTTTCGGAATTTACAACTGTCAAATTGACAATTCACAATTTTAATAAAATAGTTAAAACATGTACTTTTTTCACGATTTTCCGTTAAAAAAAGACGACTTTCATGATCATTATGCAAAAAATAATTAAACAGCATTTATGTTTCGATTACTCAAATATATACTGTTAGAAAGAACAAAAGCGTTCAATTTTACTCAACCTGGGGATTTTATTATACATGTTTTTAATCACATTTGAAGCAGTGTGTTACGGATTTTCTCAGACGAACAGAATTTTTTACCATTAGAAATAGGACGAATTTGAAAACAAAAGCAAATCACAAATAACACCACTCATCATTTGAACGACAACCATCACACCAAATTCATTAAAAAAAGGCACATTACACAATTAAACTTAACTGACAACATCTTCACACAAATACAAAGAACTCATATTACAAACATGCAGTATCGTGAGGAATTTTCTAAATCAAAAATAAGTAATAGAATCTAATTAGACCTGGCCAAAAGCTTGCATAATTGAAAAAAGTAAACAGAATATTTTAAAAAGGGAAGGCGATAACTATAACAAGGGGTTTTATTTTTCAACTCAAAAGATACAATACATTACATGTACAGTCGTGTTCAAAATATGTTAGTTGTAGGTTTATTGTTAGTTGTGTTTGTACTCAACAAAGGCTCACACTGTATCATTAACTAAGTAGACC